>CM062806.1:172062360-172325943 GCA_031772625.1 Pinus tabuliformis | reverse complement strand
TGATGCAAGGCTAGAGCCCTATTGTGGGACCACTTTGAAGCACAAAAGGCTAAGAGAGATGCTACCACTACGGTAATCACATTCCACACTTGGACTTCCTCGGAACAAACGATTCATAGTCCAATAAATGGAGAAGAAATTCAAGGTTCTAGAGTTTTACTAGATAGGAAGCAAGTAGACACTAAGATAGTAGATTTCTTTATGGACACGAGAACGTCACAAACCACACACCAAGTTCTAGAGAACTTGAGAACTCTATTGGCACACCAAGGGCCTTGTGGCACAAACTATTTCATTCTAGGAAGGGGAAAACCAGAGCATATATGAACAACTAGGCACGTTGGAGCATTAAAACAGATTCTTGATTATGCTCGTCCCCTGGCTAGTCAAGAAACGAGGGGGGGAATTATAGTGCATGTGCTTGCCACCACCAAAAAAACACCCATTGAGTTATTTGATGAGGTAGGTTGCAACAATCTGCCCTAACTTGTATGCTCTCTTTTCATGTTTTTTACTCAGTTTTATTGTGATTGTGTATGTTTACAATAGTAAACTTAATAACATGGTTTTGCTCTCTAAATAGGTCCAATTTTATCTTTTTCATGTCTTTTACTCGGTTTTATTATGATTGTGTGTGTTTACAATAGTAAACTCAAGAGAAAGCTAAGTTAGTCCAAATGGGTGCCATCAAGCGTTCAAAGAACCAAGCACATGCAGCTACTGATGCTCCAAAGAGCAGTGGAAGAGACAAGCAAAAAGGGAAGGGTAAATTTAATGAATCGAAGAAGGAGAGACCCGTGCAATCTTCAAAGAGCTCTTCTTTGCCTAAGGGTAAGAAGAATAAGGAAAGAATACTTTGCAGCTATTGTTCCAAAGGTTTTCATCCTGAAGAAAATTGCATGAGGAAAAAAATCAATGAGATGGCTAAGCAATTGCAGGCACAATCTCACTGTGCCCGAGAATGCAAAGAAGAAGGATGATAACAGAACGGGAGATGGGAGAGGGAGAGAACGAGATGGTCATGCTTTAATGGCTGTCACATCCACTCCATCAGCTTGGATCCTTGATTCAAGTGCATTGAACCATATGGTCACATCAAAAGATGAATTTTCCTCCATCAAAGAAAGCACCAGATCCCCAATTTACTTGGGAGATGCCACACCCGCAAAGGTGTGCGGAGAAGGAATTGTATACCTTGAAGGGGGTTGCTTCAAAAATGTGCTTCATGTTCCCTCGCTGTCCGAAAATCTTCTACCGATATATCAGATCACTCGTTCTGGCTCTGGAAGGAAGGTGGAGTTCACTCCGGACTCCGCAGTGATTACCGACATTTCCACGGGCTCACAACTTGCACATGGAATTGCAGTTCATGGTTCTCGTTTGTATTACTTCTCCCACTTTGTTCTGAAATCTATTAGCACTGTATTTCTATCACAATCTAATGATATGAGTAGGTTATGGCATGAAAGATTTGGTCATCTAAAATATAAGTACTTGCATCAACTCAGCGAGGAAAACATGGTAGAAGGATTGTCGGCTATTAAATTCACAAGCGGTGTATGTCAAAGATGCATTCTTGGCAAGAATCCAAAGCAAAAGTTTGACAAAGGGAAGGCACAGTGTTATGCTCTTAACCTACAAGACGATACAAGAATACCAAATATGCACAGAAATATACCCAGAACATAGAACAGTGAGAAATAACATCAGGTATTTTATATTTAGAAAGCAATGTTCACTTGCCTCTTCGAGGGGGCAACCTCCAATAGAGCAGAGCTCGATTACAAAATAAGACACGATGCTCCTCGCAGGGAGTCTCTATCCTTTATATATGACTCATACATGCAATACCATGGAATACCATGGTTCTTATTAATACCATCTATCTAATACCATGGCCCATTTGCAACTAACTGTGGTCCTGTCATTAAATTCGGGTTAACCATTTACAATTATTAATATGAGCTTTATTGACTCTTTACTTAACTATAACTATGACTCGATCCTACTACATAAATAAGGGGGTTAGGGTGGGACCCTAACATGCCCTCCCCCATAAGATTAGCCTTGTCCTTAAGGTTGAAGCTGCAGAAACTGCTGAAGAATAGTGGTTGGTTCCCAGGTTGCATCTTCCGGAGAGGTGTCTTTCCACTTGACGAGGACTTCCTTGATCATGCGGCCACGCAGGTGCTATTCTCGTGTGTCTAGTACTTGTTCAAGTTGGAGCCAGATTGACCCTTCTTCATCCAATTCAAGTAGACTAGTTTGAATTCTGCAATTGTTCCCAATCACTTTATTGAGGCATGAGACATGGAAAACTGGATGGATTTTTGTAGTGGGTAGCAAAGCTAGCTTGTAGGCCACTTCTCCAATGCGTTGAAGTACTTGATATGGTCCGTAGAATTTTGGAGATAGTTTCTGACAACCCTTGTCTTTGAGTGATGTTTGCTTATATGGTTGCAGCCTCAAAAATACCTAATCCCCTTCTTGAAATTGGCGTTCTGAGCGATGCTGATCTACCTGTTGCTTCATGCGGTTTTGAGCTTGATGAAGATTCTCTCTAAGATGGGCGAGCATGGTTGTGCGGTTCTGTAGGAGTTGATCCACTGTTTGTACCTTTGAGCACCCCTTGATATAAGAAGTAGGGGAAGGAGGGAGTTGACCATAAACTGCTTTATAGGGAGTCACTTTGGTGGTGGCATGATAGTTGGTGTTATACCACCATTCAGCTAGAGGTAACCACTGTACCCAAAGATGTTGATTTTCTGAAGTGAAACACCTAAGGTAGGTTTCTAGACATTTGTTGACTGCTTCAATTTGACCATCCGTTTGTGGATGATAGGAAGTAGTAAGTTTTAGTTGGGTACCTTGTAGCCTGAAGAGTTCCTGCCAAAAATTACTGGTGAAGATCGGGTCACGATTAGACACAATAGAAGTGGGCATGCCATGCAATTTGAAGATATGATCCATGAAAGATTGAGCGACCAAAGTCGGTGTAAAAGGGTGAGGTAGGGCGCAAAAATGAGCATACTTAGAAAGTCGGTCCACAACCACCATGATGACTGACTTGTTTCCTGACTTTGGAAGACCTGTAATGAAATCCATAGAAACCTCTGTCCATATTGACGCTGGGATGGGAAATGGTTATAATGTGCCTAGTGCTTTGACTGTCTCCCCTTTGTGGCGCTGGCAGACATCGCATTCCGCTACAAAAGTAAGAATGTCCTTTTTCATGCCGGTCCAAAAAAATGATCTTCTAGTGCGAGCATACGTCTTCTGAAAGCCTGAATGTCCTGTAGTGGGGGATGAGTGCAACTCCACCAAAATGCGGCTTTTGAGGGTGGATGTTGGTGATATTACGACTTTGTCCTTGTAGCGAAGAATCTCATCCTGCCATGAGTAGCCCTTGGTGGAATTTGGATCCACCTGCAATTGAGTAATGAGTTGGGAGAGCCAGGGATGTGAAAACCATTCCCTGCGAGCCTCTTCAATCCATTCTGGAATAGGAAGGGAAATTGCGAGCAAGGTACTTTCCTCCTCAAATTGGAGAGATAATGCATCTACTACAATATTTTCACGCCCTTTCTTGTAAATGATCTCATAATCATATCCTAGCATTTTGGTGAGCCATTTATTTTGTTGTGGTGAGGATAGGCGTTGCTCCAAAAAATATTTAAGACTGTGATGGTCTGTGCGGATTTGGAAACGTCGCCCCAATATGTAAGGTCGCCGAGTATCTACTACATGTAAGATGGCCATCATTTCCTTCTCATAGGTAGATTGTCCCAATTCTTCCCACTTAGTTGTTGGCTTTTGAAGGCCAAGGGTCGACCTTCCTGCATTAAGACCACCCCAATACCCGTACCCGAAGCATCACATTCAATGACAAAAGATTTGGTGAAGTCGGGTAGTGCTAAGACTGGAGTGGAACACATGGCATTTTTGAGCGCTGTAAAGCCCTGTTGTGCTTCATCATTCCAAAGGAATGAATTTTTCTTGAGGAGTTGAGTGAGGGGCTTCGCAACGCGACCATAATTGCAAACAAATTTGCGATAGTAGCCCGTGAGACCCAAAAATCCTCTCAAGCTCTTCAAGTTCTTAGGTTGAGGCCAATCTTGCATTGCCTGGATCTTTTTGGGGTCCACCCTGACACCTTCACCCCCCACAATGTGGCCCAAATACTCAACTTCTTCCATGCCAAAAGAACACTTGGACATGTTAACAAATACTTTATGCTTGCGGAGCAGTTGCAAGAGCAGATCTACATGCTGAAGATGTGCGGCCTAAGTGCGACTGTAGATGAGGATGTCATCGAAGAAAACAAGGGCAAATTTTCTGAGATATGGTTTGAGGAGGTGGTTCATAAGGCTTTAAAAAGTAGATGGGGCATTACAAAGACCGAATGGCATGACCAGGAACTCATAATGGCCTTCATGAGTTCTGAAAGCAGTGTTTGGAATGTCGACTTCTTTCATGCGAATTTGGTGGTAGCTTGAGCAAAAATCCAGCTTAGTGAAGAATTGAGCCCCATTTAGTTCATCCAGCAAATCATCAACAACCGGAATGGGAAATTATCTTTGATTGTCAACTTATTGAGGGCCCTGAAGTCTGGACACATATGCCATTCCCCATCTTTCTTGAGCACCATGAGCACCGATGATGAATAAGGACTAATGCTGGGACGAATGACACCTGCTTCCAAAAGTTCCTTGATTATTTTTTCTATTTCATTCTTTTGGGCTAACAGATATCTATATGGGCGCACATTTGGTGGTTGGGCCCCTGGGACCAAAGTGATGCTATGATCATGTTCCCCTCTCGAGGGTGGAAGCTCATGAGGCTTGTCAAAGACTGGCAGATGGTTATTTAAAATCTGTTGCATCTCAGGATGAATCGAAAGAGAATTGGGTTCGACGGCCTGGATGGCATTAAATTGAGCTATAACTCCATGATGGCCCTTTTTTAACAATTTTTCCATCCTATGTGCACTGATAATAGAGGGAGCTCCCGCCTGGATTCTGTAAAGGGTATGTGTGTAGTTGTTCTGCTTAAAGCTCATATATAACTCCTGGAAATCCATTGTGATTGGCCCAAGTGTGTGAAGTCATTCAGCACCGAGGACAATGTCGCACCCTCCCATGTGTATGGAAAACATGTGGGTCTTCAACTGATAATCCCCCAGTTGAAGTTTGAAATTTTCACAGCGGCCGTCACATTTCATTGTTCCGCCATCTGCAATTTGGACTTGGAAGTTAGACACTGCTCGTACAAAACAATGCACTGCTTCTGTGAATCTTTGATGGATAAAATTAGGTGTACTGCCACTATCAATCAAGACTACTACTAGGTGATGCTTAATAAAACCTCTGATTTTGAGAGTTTGAGGTGAAGAAATACCTGCCAAAGCATGCAGCGAAATAACTGGTTCGTCAGGGACATTGTCCTTCTGGTTGTCCTCTTCTTCCTCCTCTAGTTCCTCAAGTGGTGGGGCTTCCTCTGATGCGCTGTAATCAGTAGCATCAATTTGAAATAATTTGGGCTCCTTACATTTATGACTGGGGGAGTATTTTTCATCACAGTGATAACATAATCCCTGCTTTCTTCTTTCTGCCATTTCTGCAGGTGACACCTTTTGAACCTCAAGTGTTTGAGTAGTGTTGTGAGCCTGTGGGGGGTGACCCTTGGCGGTGAAATTTGGGCGATTGGACTGGGCCGCTTACGCACGTTCAACTTTACGAGCTACCTTGCAAGCCTCCAACAATGTGGGATGGTGGTGCAGTCAGACGTGAGCTTGTATGGCCTCTTTAAGACCACTGATAAAACATTCCATGTAGAATTCATCTTGGAGACCCATAGTGCGGAAAGCTAAGGCTTCAAAGGCTATAATATATTCATCCACTGTGCCAGTCTGTCGGAGCTTAGTGAGACAACCCAAAAAAGCAGAGTCATGGTCAAAGCGCTCTATAAGAGCTTTTTTGAAGGTGTCCCAAGTCAAGGGCCTTCCATTGCAACGTTGATGCCATTGCCACCATTGCCATCTTTCATTGTCCAAGTACATGCTCCCCACCATAAGCTGAGTCTCATTATCCAAGATGTAATTCAGATTGAAATACTGCTCCATTTGTGCTATCCATGTTGCCGAGTGAGAACCATCAAATTTACGCATATCCAGCTTGGGTGGTCGCGGACGGGATTGTTGGTGCCCAAAGGTGAAGAGAGTGGCTAAACTCACCCTCACTGTGTTCATTGCCAATATATGCCTCCTCGCGGGCTTCCGCCTTGCCCTTAGAGAGTGTGTTAGTTATTTTCACCAGCTGGTCTTGGATGTCTTTCAAGGATTGTTCAAGTTTGTCGATCTTCTCATTGGCCATAGCTTGAGCTCTAGTTTCTACCATGCACTGATCCGATGTACTTGAAATTTGGGACCGCCCGAATTTTTTTTGGCACTAACAATTGAATGGTACCACCTTTCTCAGCTCGTCGTCCTGATTCTTATGAGCTAGGTCACCAATAAGCGCCCTGGGGGGGTCTCAGACTCAGTAGCCGAATCCTCGAAAATGTCAATGCTACCAAAAGTCCTGCGAAAATCACGCCTCCGTATAGGAACCCACACAACTACTCAGATCTAGATGGCGGATCTGGTGGATCTGACAGATCTAAATGGCTGATCGGATAGATCTGAGCGGCGGAACACATTGTTGCTGTGGATCTGATAGATCTAATAGATCTGAATGGCTGTTCTGTTAAATCTAAACTGCGGACTGATTTCTGTTGCTGCTGCAAAACCCCACTTGCTAGATTTGATCTGGAAGAGATTATGCGTGATCCAGAGATAGAAAAGGGAACTATGGTCTCGAGGAGTGTCAGGTGCTACAGATCGCAATATATGTAAGGGTCTGATAGTAGTACTCGGCCCAATTTTTCAGGGCACTAACCAAGGAGGATCAACCGTACCCTTAGCCATACAACCCGACTACCCTATCATATGGGTGAGTAATCTCTCCGAGTGTTGTTACTATAGTAGCAATACGGCTGACGGTTTATCTATGGCGAGGTTTCAAGGGAGCTAGGGGGCTTCCGATATACCAGAGGGTACTTGGAAGACAGTGTGTGCGCGGTTCTGTCTAATGCGCTACTACTCGAAGGGGTACCCACAGGGGTTTAAAGGGAGTCCAACAAGCATGACCACCTCTTGTATTTCCTGCGTGCATGCCTCCCCAAATCCACAGGGTTATGCGCTCAACGACAGATCCCATGATTTAAAAACGTTGGAACATGTCTCTAGCCAAAAAAAAAAAATTGCTAAGAAATGGAGATCCCACCGGCCCTGGAAAGCGCTCTAATACCACTTGTTATGCTCTTAATCTGCAAGACGATACAAGAATACCAAATATGTGCAGAAATATACCCAGAACATAGAACAGTGAGAAATAACAGCAGGTATTTTATTATTCAAAAAGCAATGTTCACTTGCCTCTTCGAGGGGGCAACCTACAATAGAGCATAGCTCGATTACAAAATAAGACACGATGTTCCTCGCAGGGAGTCTCTATCCTTTATATATGACTCATACATGCAATAACATGGAGCAATACCATGGTTCTTATTAATACCCTCTATCTAATACCATGGCCCATTTGCAACTAACTGTGGTCCCGTCATTAAATGCGGGTTAACCACTTACAATTATTAATATGGGCTTTATTGACTCTTTACTTAACTATAACTATGACTCGATCCTACTACATAAATAAGGGGGTTAGGGTGGGACCCTAAGACACAGAGAGCTTCTTCACCTCTTGGGCTGATTCACAGTGATATCACAGGCCCATTCCCGCAGCCTTCAATCAGTAAGGCTCGATATGTACTCACCTTCATAGATGATTTCTCTCGCTTTACTTGGGTATTTTTTCTGAAATTAAAATCGGAAGTATTTGAATGCCTCATAGAATTTAAAGCACTTGTTGAGAATGAATATGGGTGTAAGATTAAGATACTTTGTATTGATAATGGGGGCGAGTATGTCAACAAAGATGTGCAACAACTTTGTATTGATGGAGGTATATAGCTACAACACAGCGCCATATACACTACAGCAGAATGGTGTCACGGAGAGAAAAAACCGGTCATTAAAAGAGATGGCCAATTGTATGCTATAGTCGAAATCATTAGTTCCTAAGCTATGCGTTGAAGCTCTTATCTTTGCAGCGTACATTCAGAGCCGCATTCCTCACAAAGCACTCAAAGGCACCACTCCATTTGAATGTTGGACCGGTAAGAAACCGAAAGTGTCGCACTTTCACATTTTTGGTTCACAAGCATGGGCTCACATTCCGACAGATAAGAGGAAGGCTTTGGAGCCTCAAAGTGTTGAATGTATCTTTGTTGGATATCCTGACAGTGTCAAAGGATATAGATTGTTGGACTCTCACACTGAAAAGTTCCTTGTAGCTCGAAGTGTGAAGTTTGAAGAAGAATCACTGCATGATTTTTCAGCAGACCCTGCCGAGGAACTACTTGTTGCCACTGATGAGGAGTCGTCTAAAACTTCTTCGAGCACTTCAGAGCAACCATCAGAGAAGCCTCTTGGGTCTGATTCAGAGGATGAGGAGCAGGTCATGGCTGCTCCAACTCAACAGCCAACTTGGACAGAGAAAACCCTGCAAAATGCGGGTGAACTAGTCGGTGATCCTACGGATGCGAGAAGGACTAGATCACAGTTTTTTGGGGCTCCTCAAGCCCTCCCTGCCACCGAACCATTGCTTCCCATACATTACTATATGACACTTGGTTCAAATCCACAATCACACTCTGAGGCTGCTGGAAACCCGCTTTGAGAGGCTGCCATGGATGAAGAGTATTCTGCTCTCATGGAAAACAACACATGGGACTTGGTTCCACTTCCGAAAGAAAGAAAGCTTGTTTGACGCCGATGGATCTATCAAACAAAGATTGTTGCAGATGATGAGATCAGAGAGTACAAAGCTCGACTCGTTGTAAAAGGATACTCACTGGTACATGGCATAGACTACACAGAGACATTTGCACCTGTTGCAAAAATTGACTCCATTCGACTAGTTTTAGCCATTGCTGCTTCTCGCAGATGGAAGTTCATCACATGGATGTGAAGAGTGCATTTCTTCATGGAGATCTCAAGGAGGAGATATAGATGGAGCAGCCACAGATACATTCAGAACTCTTCCCTCGTTTGCATATTAAAGAAATCTATGTATGGCCTAAAACAGGCTCACAGAACCTGGTATGCAAAGATGGATTCTTTCCTACTTTCCATTGGATTCATTCGATGCAAATCTGATTCGAATGTTTATTTGCTGCAACATGATGATTCCCTTTCGTTGATAGTACTTTATGTAGATGATTTACTGATAACAGGGAACCTTACCTCAACGATTGATTCGGCAAAATCAGCATTGCATGGTTGATTTTCCATCACAGATTTGGGACTATTGCACTACTTTCTTGGTCTTAAAGTTTCTCAGTTTACTTCAAGGATCAAGATGGCACAATCTAAGTATGCATTAGATCTACTTGTCCGCTTTCAAATGACAGAATGCAAGCTAGCAGCATCTCCCTTTCTTTCAAGGATCATATTTGAGGGATGTGGGTACTACACCTTTGGTAGACAATACATTGTATTGACAGTTGGTTGGGAGTTTATTGTATCTTACTCACACCTGACCTGATATATATTTTGCAGTAAGAGTTTGTTTTAGATATATGCAGGTGCCCCATGAGCTTCACTGGAAAGCTGCAAAGAGAATCCTTAGATATGTGAAAGGTACTTCCAATTTTGGTATCTTTTATGCTGCAGATTGCCCACTTTCACTTATTGGGTACACAGATTCTGATTGGGTTGGCGATGGTACAAACCGCAAGTCCACCTCTGGTTATGTTTTCAGCTTTGGTTCAGGGCCTTTTTGCTGGTCTAGCAAGAAGCAATCCACAATTGCTTTATCTACAGCCGAGGCAGAGTATAGAGGTGCAGTGAATGCAGCTACACAGGTTGTTTGGTTGCAGGGGCTTCTCTCCGAGTTTGGTATTCAGTATCCACTTCCGATTGTCATATTTTGTGACAATCAGGGGTCCATTCAGATATCGATTGATCCAGTTTAGAGGCAAAGGACCAAGCACATCGAGATTCACATGCATTACATCCGCGAGCTGATCCGTGACCGAGTCATATCATTGCAGTACTGCCCCACTGAGTAGCAGGTTGCAAACATCTTCACCAAGTCTTTCACTGAAAAGAAATTTTCAAAACTGAGAGCTATGCTTGGAGTGGTGGAGACAGCTGAGTAGGCCCTTCTGGCCACTTAGCCCTTTTTTCCTCTTTTGGGGGGGTGAGGGAGGAGGGGGGGTTTCCCACGAGGTTTTCCCTCTTTCTTCATTTTATGAAGATCTTTTATTTATTGTCCCTGAGTACCTAACATTGCATCTTCGTCAGGACTCAGTTTAAATAAGTGAGTTAAGATGAAAGGGGGGTGTTGAAATATAATCCTAACATCTACATTTATCTTTTAGCCTAAGTATCCTTGACTTAGCCACATGCACTAAAAATCATGTTCACACTTGATTTTTGGTGAACTAGCTTGGTAGACCAACTTCCCCTTGTTTTTTGTCTTTAAATGCCTAATATTATGGAAATATTGGTCCAACCCTTTCCTAAACCATTTAGACATCTAAGTGCATGTTCACACCTAACCACACCTCATCCACTTGAGTTATTTGAGGATTGGCGCCCCACATGAAAATTCCCCCTTAAATTACTTGTGTTTAATTTAACTAGAATTCTAGATCTATCATAGTTTCTACAGGAATTCTACAAGTTTCCCTTCACATGTAGGACCCATAGCCTTTTTATTTTCCTTAGACGACTAGACCATAGCCACAACTACTAAGAAAGAACATTTTTTTGAATTTTGCTCTCTGCAATAAATTGTGCCATAATCATTTTTCTTAGACAACTAGAACAAAGTTTTTTACCATAATAACCGCAACTATCAAAAACAACAATCTTTAAATTTTACTCTTTATCAAATTACGCTACTATGCCATGATGACATTATGCCATAGTATATCTTTTTTTACCATCCAATATAAATTAAAAATTATATATATACACCATTGTTTTAAAAAATAATATAAATTATTATTATTATTATATAATATTCCTTTAATAAATTATAAATATAATCATAATTTTATATCTAAATATTTTCAAAAATTTATAATTAACTTAATAAATATAGAATGTTATTATTATTATTATTATTTAAAAATTATAAATATAATGATGGTTTTATATCTAAATATTTAATATATATATATATATATGTATATTTTAAAATATTGCGTTCCTTATATTTTGAAGTCCAATAATATTGAAAAATCCGATATTATTTCCGTTTGAAAATAAAAACGAAATGTGTAATTTTCAACTCCTTGGTCCTTTATTTCTAGTACAAAACTCACATTGAGGTGAATGGAAAGACAGGGAATCTAGGAGAACTGATAACGAGAGGGCCCGGGGAATTTTAATACCATTACTGGAAGGATGAGGCAAACATGTACAAATAGAATCTAACCGTCAAAAAGTGGATCCCCACTACCTGCTTAAAAGGCCTTTTACGACTGGGCCTTGGAAAATAAAATAGCTTGGTTTTACAGTTTTAGATTTTTAAGAATTCAATGCATCACCTGCATCTAACGCATTAGATCTAACCAATCCACTGCGTTTTTCTTTCACCTCAGAAACAGTCTCTGTTGGCTCCTGTTTGCCCTCTGTTGGAGAACAACATAAACGCACTGAACCAGGCTGCTTCCTTCTTTCGGCCCTTTTATTTTACTCGTGATTCAAGCTTTGTCTCTTTTTTTTTGTTTAAGCCACATTCAAAGACATTTCAGAGATAGTTTATGGGATGCAATATAGATTTATGGAGCCACAGGTATTGGGGTTGCAAGTTCTTAGCTTAATTTAGATCTAACCAATCCACTGTTTTTTTCTCACCTCAGAAATTATACTCTGTTGGCTCCTATTTGCCCTCTGTTGAAGAACAATACAAAGGCACTGAACCAGTCTGCTTCCTTCTTTCAGCCCATTTATTTTTACTCATAATTCAAGCTTTGTCACCTTTCTGTTTGTTTAAGCCACATTCAAAGACATTTCAGAGATGGTTTATGGGATGCAATACAGATTTATGGAGCCACACGTATTGGGGTTGCAAGTTCTTAGGTTTATTTAGATCTAACCGATCCACTGTGTTTTTTCTCACCTCAGAAATACACTCTGGTGGCTCCTATATGCCCTCTGTTGAAGAACAATACAAAGGCACTGAACCAGTCTGCTTTCTTCTTTCAGCCCATTTATTTTTACTCATAATTCAAGCTTTGTCTCTTTTCTGTCTGTTTAAGCCACATTCAAAGACATTTCCGAGATGGTTTATTGGATGCAACACAGATTCATGGAGCCACAGGAATTGGGATTGCAAGTTCTTAGTTTAATTTAGATCTAACCAATCCACTGTGTTTTTTCTCACCTCAGAAATATACTCTGTCGGCTCCTATTTGCCCTCTGTTGAAGAACAATACAAACGCACTGAACCAGTCTGCTTCCTCATTTCAGCCCTTTTATTTTTTTTTTCAATAATTCGAGCTTTGTCTCTTTTCTGTTTGTTTAAGACACATTCAAAGACATTTCAGAGATAGTTTATGGGATGCAATACAGATTTAGGGAGCCACTGGAATTGGCGTTGCAAGTTCTAAGGTTAATTTAGATCTAACCAATCCACTGTGTTTTTTTCTCACCTCAGAAAAATACTCTGTGGACTCCTATTTGCCGTCTGTTGAAGAACAATACAAACGCACTGAACCGGGCTCCCTTCTTTCGGCCCTTTTATTTTTACTCGTAATTCAAGTTTTGTCTCTTTTCTGTTTGTTTAAGCAACATTCAAAAACATTCAAGAATACTTTATGGGGTGCAATATAGATTTATGGAGCCACAGATACCGGGGTTGCAAGTTCTCAGGTTAATTTAGTATTTGACATCACTTGATAACTCTGCAAGTGAAGTGGTTCCATTTGGCATTGAAGTTGGTTTACTTATGAGTTGCTGTGAGCTCTGCTAGGATTACATTTATGTAGAGACTACATGAGTTGCAACTTGTAATATATATTTATAAACACGCAGGTTTTAAGGTGCAATTTCTTGGGTTAAAATATCAGCAAGATCGCCGTTACAATTCTGAAAGAAAAAAATAATGATATAATAATAATTACCCAGAAAAAAAGATCATATAACAAATGATTCATTTCCAAATGTAGTATAATATCTGACTTTGCCACATTACAATCGCCTGCCAGTTTTGGAGCCTGAATTCTTTGGCTCTAGGCTTATGTTGCATTTTGCTTCACACTATTTGCCGGATTGTTACTAATTCCGAGCTATCAGAATTCGAATCAACACAAGGGCCAGAGAGTTTTTTAGAAATGCAAACCTCCATGATTAGCTGTTTTATTATTAATTACAGCAAACTACATATTTGCCTTATTATTCTATCTCTTGCATCTGTTGCAGATTTGCAGTAATCATATTCTTAGGCCTGCTATGGCCTAATATCATTGAATCCACTCATTTGAATTGCCTCCCAATATCAATCGAGCAAAAGATTAAAGTTTGACACCTTACATAAGACATCGATGTGGAATGCAAAGCTTTTAAAACTAAGAGTCACTCTCATCAGATGCTACTGCTGCAGCAGACTTTTCAAGACCTGCAGAATAAAGATCTAGGAGAGGAATTGGAAAATGGAAAAGATGCAAAGGTGATTTATTACTCAAATAATGTATCTAAGTATTAAGTATATGATTGTCAATTGGGTTTATTTTGGGTAATTGGGAGGAATGATTGTTATCCTCCCCACCTAAGTTCAATTTTTGTGAGTGGCAGGATGGACTTTATTGTAATGGCTTCAAGCCTTGTTGTTGAGTCTTCAGTCTCTTGACGACCAAAACATGTATGTTCCTTATATGGAATATAAAAATATTTCTCATGACAAAACAAAACAAAAATATTAAGATTATTTAGATCTTCTTAACGTCAATAAAAAAGAGTCATTCAGTGCAGCATCACATATCTGATAGCTGATATGCAGTGTCAGAGATTAAAAATAAGATAATTAGATTAGACACCTGCAAAAAAATCGAGGATTTTGTAGACCAATTGATCCAAGACAATTCATACAGGAAATTCTACAGATCCAATGATGACAGGTTACTTCAATATCAGTACGAGTATTAAGACACACTCTACATCTCATACTGTATCTAGGTCACAAAGGCATGTGAGAACATTACGAATATATTAATTCAGATACAGTTTAGACGATTGTACCATCAAACAAGTGGTGGACAGAAATGAACAGAGCTGCTCTGGTCTCAACTCATCATTATGCCTACTTGTACGCAATAAGAAGAGCATGCTCGCTTAAAATTCATGGGGCATTCATATTTTTTTGCTGCTCAATCAAATATACAAGAGAAGAGATTATTGACATCGAACATCTCCCTTCTCATACTTAACTTCTTTTGTCACGGAATAATTGACTAGTGATTTTATTCTATGTGAAACTGAGTCACAAGCTTCTAAGCATAGAAAAGAACATAGGTAAGGAAGTTTCTTCCAGACCAATCTTAATAAGCTTAACATCAATGCTTCTTTGATTGGTTTTATTATGTACAATGACGAATGGTAATGAAGAGTAATTTTATGTCCCTGCAAGAAACCTAGATTAGCTACCTTCTGCAGATTGTGCATATTTATTGCTATTCTTCTGCTAAATATGGTGCAGAATGATCTATGGTAATCTAAGTAGCCCTTTGCCCTTGGCGAAAATTCAACCCACTGAGTATATCTACAGTGGCCACATACTCAGTCCTAATAGAGAAACCATCAACCTGACACTTGTACTGTAGAAGTTGATGAGAGTGACAATATAAGAATTAGCGCGTTTAACTAAGCTCAGGCTCCAACAATGAATAACAGCCCGAATCCTTCACAGGCTGGCCGCTGAATATTAAGAACTAAAAGCCAAAAGGGTAACCATTGTTCCCGTTGAGATGTGTCATTCTGATCATCCCATTGCTGAAAGTTGTATGGCCATTGCCAATCAAGAAATCTTCATCATCCTCTTGAACAGCATCCACCTGGAAATGAAAAATATCAAATCAATTTTAATTTCGTGATAAAAACTACAAAGGAGGAACTATTCTTACATGCTTTGTCACCTCACTTTGGCTACAGTTTCTCAAGAGGAAGATAAACAGGATGAAAGAAAAAATCCTTTTCATGAAACCAAGTTGTATATACTCTCTGCTCGATATGCAATGGAGCAAACATGGCTCAATAAAAATATTTTAAGCAAACTAGAACTGAAATTCAAACAATGAAAATAGATGATCATCTATATCTGTGGCAAAGTCCAGGTGTAATCACCCTATATACGAAATCAAATCAATACTAGAAATACTAAAAAGCCCAAATTAATCTTAAATCTTTAAACCTTACGTTTATCTGATTAATGATTCTCTTTGTAATCCAGATTCTTCAAACATTTGGACACTTAGCAAATAGTAAAGTTTCCAATATGCACTGGAAAGCCTATGGGTGATATTGTAGTCCTCTGATTCCAACCATCTTTGGATCAGTGGATATCAACCAATATTAAGATGTAAAATCTCTCAAGACAATTTTGACACAGATTATAATCAAAAGAAATGTAAAACATCCCTTCCAAAGTTTTTTGAGAAAAAACGATCATCAGGTAATTGTCCAAAAATTATTTCTAATGTGAATACAATAACACTACGGTCATATAAGCTAGAAGTCCAGTACCATGAATGGTATCAAGTCTCAATCATACCTCATCTTCATCATCTTCATCATGGTGTAACTTTGAAGGAATATCTCCTGCATCTTCATTCCTGGCAAACCTCCCCCTCACTCGTGGTCGGCTATCAGCCAATGTTTTCCTGCATGCATACTGAAAATACAAACTTCCATTGAAGACAGGTATGACAGGCATATTGTAGTATCGTGAACAAAGTTACAAACAGAGAACCAAACTGAGAATCCCAACAATAGAAATACTTAATGGAGAGAACCGGGGGGCTGGCTTAGATAATACTACTAAATTCTAATGGAGAAAACTACAGGACCGGCTTAAATAATACCTTAATCTTCTTATTGAAATTTCTTTCAGTGCGCTTCTTCCTGTATCTGTGAATTCTTTGTTTGCGCTCTTCTGCACTATAACGGCCAATTTTAAATCCTGCTTCTTCAAAACTTGAAGTTTCAGATGTCAGAGGGCTTCCAGATCCATGGTTCAATTGCATCCCATTGCTTGTCTGCAGTAATACCAAAATATTGAAATATTACAAAAGCTCCAAATCTGACAGAAAAGATAAAATAACAAAATATATCAAGCACGAAAGTGTACAGAAGCAGTCGACTAATAGAATGAAAATCAAAAGCCCTTCCAGATTCCAAACTCATGAACAAACTGACCCAATTACATAACTGCTCAAGAGAAACCTGAATAAACAAATCAACACCCAAGTGATGAAGAAGCCTGGGACTATAGAAGAAGCCAACTCCTCAGTATCCCTACTGCAGGACCATCCTAAAATGAATAAAATAGTAGCACAAGTGCAATAAATGCCACAAGAAACTAATAGCCCTCGTGAATTGAACAGGGGAACCTAAACCAAAAGAAAGCAATTGTACAATGGGCAAAATGGTAAATATGAACCTAAATCCAAAGAGTAATGTAACAGCATAGAACAACTGCATAAAGAATCCCTGTGAATCATTTAAAAGATCAAATCAGGCCATCTACCAATATGGGCAAATGCCCCCAAAATCCAAGAATAAATGAAGAGTCCGAGATTGAACACAACTAAGAGTGAAAAACAACAGCCCTGGTGCTGCAAAGGAATAAAGAGTCTTTTTTTTTTCTTTTTGTAGATATTTATTCTCAACAGAAGCCAAAGATACAAGCAGCCAAGTGCCAAAATGGACAAAGCCCACCCAAAATCAAAGAAAAACAGCAACACTGGATCCAGAATGAAATGGTTTTAACTTTTCATTTTTAGAGTTTAATTAATCTTTTCCACACAATGGAACCCAAAAAGGCTAAAAGGTAATCCAATAAAATCCAACAGTCTTGGTAGTAAAATGGAATGAAGAAGACTAAATCAAAAGGAAACAAAAAAGCCCAGTTGGAATAGTAAACTGAATCGGCCTCCAAACACAAACCAATTACCACAATGCAAAACAGTTCAGGGGATCAAGCCTACTAGGTAGATTTCTAAGTGCAAAAAATCCTAAAACCAAAAACACACAGCACAAACAAGCGACATTAACAAAAGTACGAAAACAAACCTCACCTGCCCAAATGAAACAATGAGCCAGTACACCGAGCATGTAAACAAACCTAACCTGCCGAAATGAAAACGAGAAGCCAATACACCAAATATGAAAACAAACATAACCTGTCCAGATGAAACAAGAAACTAGCACACCAGGTACCAAATTCAACATTACAAGCACATACAACAGAACCAAAAAAAAATTCGTAAAATTTCCCAGCAACATAATGTTAGTTTGTTTTGCAAGTGACCAGTGTGTACCACCCATGATACGTTGATGACGTGGGTGCCTAAAAAGCTTAGAATTATGTCTAGGCCCTAAGCTTTGCCAGCTCAAAGCCAGAAGAAAGAAGAAAGCAGAACAATAAATTTCAAACCTGTATATCTCCTGTGCTGAAAACTCGGCGCATTGGCCTCGAGGCAGGCCTGATGTTCATCCCTTGCAAGTCAGACAACTGGGGTTGCAATCTGTGGGTCGTGCTTGGCAATTCTGTAACAGAAGTATATACAGGAGAAAATTGGGGGTGAAAGGAAGCCTCATTGATTCTGGGATTAGTCCTTAATTGATCCAATGAATGACTGCTGAAACTTCTTTGCATCATACTGGGCCTGTGTGTATAGGTAGGAAGAGGAGATAATGAATCCTCAGTGGTATCTGCCTTTGAAACAAAACTGCCAAGGTCAATGGAGCTGCCAGTCCTCGGTACCGTAGAAAACTGAACGGTGGAGGCAAGATCTTTGTTTTTCTCCAAGATTAGCTCCTTTGTGGCACTGCTTGCTAATACCTCTATAGAGCCATTAGACAGGCTAATTTGGGGTGAAAGTAGGGAAGCTTGGTTAAATGCTACAGCCAGTTGGGTTGTTGGGGAAACTACAGTAGGAGCACTGTAAGTCACAGATGGGTAGGAGGAAGACATACCATTTGAGGAAGGATAACCTATAAGAATCGAAGACTCTGGCTCTGTTTTAGCCTCAGGAAACTACAAAAAAGTAGTAGCTTTATCCATAGAATCAAGGGACAAACTGTGCAGTTTCTGTGCGGTCTCCATGTTTTCATCAGACTCAACTAGTAGGACGATTTCCTGCTTCTGGGCATCTCCATTCCATAGAACTCTATCCTCATATGGAGCTTTGTCATGGATAGAAGACTTGATGAAATCACCACTTTCTCCAAAATCGAAATCTGGAACTGTTATCCCTTCAAAAAAATCCTCCTGCACATAGAAACAAAACTAAAATCATATATCCATTGATTGCACTAACAGAAACAAACTTCTTTAGAGCTATGTAGAAGTGGGGAGGTCCATCAACACTTAGTGTTATTCATGTGTGCGCGCAAATGAACATGGGCACTAGCACAAAGCGATCTTAACTCTGGTTTTACATCCACTCGAGGTTGCAAAGCTTCAGGATTCATCTCAAAGGACGCATTAAGACATGGTGTATGTGGGTTAGAATTCGAGATATGCGACCTCTATCTTTGCAACCTAGAGATGCATCACAGTATGTGCTACTCTTCAATCCAATACACAGTACAGCAATTTGATATGCACCTCTCTTTTCCAAAGCTCCAGGATGCATATCTCGAATTAACACAGATCGATGGCGCATTGAATCACGGTGGGGGCCAGAATGGAATTCCTCATATACAACCTCAAGAATATGTCAAACCCAAGTTTAGATGGGTTTGTGCTAGGCTTCAACCGAAACACAATATAGCAATCAATCAACCAGAACAACATACAAAACCTGTCAAAATTCCTGATAATCTAAAAGAAGACGTTTGACAACAAAACCATAAAAACTTACAGTCAGAAGCTCCTTCTCAAGCTCCCCAAAGTCTCCACCGTGGAGCAAACTATCAGTATAATGGATCATGAGATCACTCTCAGTAGCCATAACTGAACAAACTCTAAACCCCTACTGAGCCACTGGGACACACCCAAATACACTTTAGGACCCTTGTCAGGCCTGAAAATCTTGCAGCAACCCCACAACTCAAAACCCCACAGTAGAAACAACCCCACCCATTCTCAGTAGCGGTAATAACAAGCAATATCTCCCTGTACTGCTCATGCCTATAGATCTCAGTCAGCAAATGCCCACATGCACAAGTTCTCAGGCACACAATGCTCCTCTCTCAGGGAGCAGGAGCCCGTACTTGTATAGATTATGGACAGTTACTTGCACCCCATAAAAGATATAAGAAGATAATCGCCAAACTCATGAAGAGAAATGCATTAACCCAATACATACAATCTCTAGAATTACACCATGATTCTCACCCTTGTTGCCTCCGCCCATAAACAACCATAGCCAATAGCAATGAAAAACTCCTTACAAAACCAAAACCATGGCAACTATAATCCCTTCAAAATAAAACACATCAATCCCTGCATGTCTAAAGATTTTATCCCGGTCAGTAGAAGGATTAATCTATAACCCAAATTCAATGAAAACCAATCTGTATTCCATTCTCAGGCTCACACAAAACACCACCCCAGCCCCTTCCAGACTGACACATATATATATTCTCCTTTACTCTCATTAGATACAAAACCTACAATCATATCAACATAACAGCATCGTACTATTAGATTATCACTCTTCATGTCAAGACTAAACTCTGCTTATATATATATATATATTTCAGATACATTATACAATGTATATATACTCATACGCTTCCATAGATAACAGTGGCACGGTATCCAATCATCTTTCCCCAAAAAGACATTTATAATATATATACACCCCATAAAATCTCAGTGGCATCTTCCCGAGAATAAACCCGCATTGATTGGTGTATTCATTCCAGAGTACTATACACAATATATAATTTACCTTGGAAATCTTACTACCCGGGTTTGTTGTTTCTCATCCTTTTCTTTTGGTTTCTTCTGGCTTTATGTTACCCGTCTGATATATTATTAGGCCTTTTAGGGCTTCGAAAGAAGCCAGGTGTTTTATAATCCGAGAGACCAGATCTTTTAGTAAGACTAAATCATAAACAGGTTGAAACAGGGAAAGATAAATTAAGAAGAATTCCAAATAGTTTTTTTTACTTTAAATTTCTTACACTGCATGTTTGTTTTGTTTGTTTTAACAGGTAGGAAAACCTATCATGTTACACTGTAGGTTTATTTGTTTCTGGGCTTTTCTGTATTTACATAATTATTTAATATTTATTAATTATTGTAGGTTCTAAATATGGTAATTTTTATAATTTTAATTTTAATTTAACAATTTTAATATATAAAACTGTTTGATGTTCCAAAGAAAATCCAGGTTCTAAATACGAGGGAACAAACTTTTAACAAGGGTTCTAAGTTCGAGAGAACAAACTTTGAATCCATGTATATTCAAACAGGTTGGAACAGTGAATGCGCAATTCCGACTTACCCATTTATGTTTAAAAATTTACACACAAATGATCATTAATTTATACGATGTTTAATGTTCATCATAGTCTTAAGATGAAAGAGTTTATGGCAAATATTATAGAACGAGGTATATATTATTTGTAAGTTTTATTTTTATAAATATTTTTTATTTTAATGTTAATGATTTTTATCGTGGAAGAGTTGAAGTCATTAAATTTATTAGATTGTGTATTGTGATGTGAAGTAGGAGTTATGTAGTAGGAAGATTTGATTTTATAAATAGTATGTTTAAGGAGAGTTAGTAATTATGTTTATATAATAACAACGGGAAATTTAAGTATAGAATTTAATGTTATGAGTTGGAAAATATGTGGGGATTTTGTAATTTTACATGTCAATACATGTGTCTAACCCTAACCATCTATTTTGCCTTCTAGGATTATGCCATATATGCATCAAAAAGGGAGCGACCTTATCACAGAGGGATTTTAGGGAATTGGAGCAAATAGGCCTATGGTCAAGAAATGCCTTTCAATATGCCCAAATGCCTAGTGATTTTGAGGCTTGGGGACTAGTGACCTTGAGACCATGGGGATGATCAATGTTGGAATTTGAAAATTACTTTTATTTGTGAATTTGAATGTTTTCACTTAACCATTAGATGTATCTATTAGTATCTATTATAATATATTGCTAAATATTTTGTTATATTCTATAGTAAAATTAAACAACACATCAACATGGATTGTCTACATTTAGGATGTGATGTCTAGCCACCTCAAATTAGAATTCAATTTTCCTTTTTGTTTTATATGGAGCCTTATCAATATAGTGGAATATTTTATGATTAGGTTTTGGGTCCATGATAACGCTCTCCTTTTCATTATGCATTTTTGTTGGCTATGTGTGCTAACCAGATTAACTCATATAACAATTGTGAAAAAAAATGTGGTTAATAAAACATTAGGTGCACCAAAATCTTTATCAAATTAATAGTTGACTTTGGGATGCAAGTTCACAAGGTGATGTAATAACATCATATTTCACTTCACTCCTAGCATTATTATTGGCTTTGTATGCACTTTGAACTTCTTTTAATTTTTCAAACTTATATATGTGATATCCATGATAATTGTAAACCTTAATACCATAACAAGATTCATATAACAAGGGTTCTCTTTTACATTGGCACCTTGTTACTTTTCCATTTTTTCATAATTTGGATGCTTCTTACAGTTTGACAAGTAGATTGCCCTTTTGTGAGACAAATACTATGAGTGGGGCACAAACAAAGCCCATTTATTTTAGGTATGCTTGATGTCTAACCACTTCTTGCAAGTTTGGATTTTAGTTTTCTCATTTGGTTGAGGATCCATAGTCTAACTCCCTGTTAAATTTGGTTATGGGTTCATATTTACAAATACAAAGTTCAATGCCTCTCTTTTGGTTAAAAACTCACATGGCTTCAAGTTTGTGAGGTGATGTGATGCCATCATCCCTCACTTCACTACTAACATTATGATTGGATATTATGTTATGTGCTTTAAGCTCTTTTTTATCTAGGAGGATCTCCATAAATGATCCAATCTTAAAATGGCAAAATGGATACACTATCTCAAGTTTTTTGGGAAGCAGTCAAATCCCATGAAGATTGATTTTAAAAACAAATCAAATCTATTTTTAAATCATCCATTTCAAGACACAACAAACAAAATTGCCCCTTTGTTCTTATCACCTCAAACAAAGGGATTCTTCTCCAATGCCATCAATCTCCAATTGATTTTAAAATTTCAAAGCTAGAGAGAGAAAATATCAAAGATCATTAGCCTCAATGATGGTAAGCTTATGGCAACTAGTGAAGGTAAAAGTTGTTGTCAATTAATGTCATATGTTGGCACACCTTTGCAAGTACACATAAGTTTGCATTAGCCTTGACTAAATGAGTATAAAATAAGGTTTCTAAGTGATCCAAGTGGATATTGGTGGTCACCCGCCTATTCCATTTAGACCCCCAACATTATTTCCTTTTAGTTTCTTAATTTCCAGCATAGTTTCATATTTCGGCAATTTTCTATTTTTGGCACTTTTTCGGATCCTAACTTCTAGAGCCATTTTGAGGCCCTAAACAAAGTTTTTTGGGGAAATGGGAAAACAGAGTTTATATGCCAAATTTATGACTTTGGGAAGTTGATGTTCCAACTTTTATACCCAACCTCATTGGGGACATGCACAAAAAAATAGAGAAAGAGTAAACCGCTCTAATACCATTGATCTGAATTTATGAAGGAACGAAATAAAATATAGATTTAAATAAAAACATAGATATACAACAAAAAAGAACTTCAATTAATAAATAGCAACTACTAAACATTGTTTTCATGCAAGAAGGAAACAAACTAGCTCGAGCGATGGTAGCTTATCTCTGAGAAGAGATGTGACGACTACATGCCTTCTGTACTGAGTTACAATGAGGCTCTCAAGCCTTTTTTATCATCAAGAAATAATGTAAAACCCTAAACATCCAAAAACCTAACCCTGGGAGATGAAGCACCAAAAACTTGTGGGCCCCACTAGGGTTAGTTAGAACATCAACTTCCCAGGGTCGTAACTTTGACATATGATTTTCATTTGGCATGTACGATAGCTCGTTAGAAAGGTCTATCTGAGGAAAACAAATTTCAACAGAAAATGTTTGTCGCAAATTGCACGTTTTCCCATTTCCCTAAGAAAATGTTGCTTAGGGCCTCAAAACAGCTCCAGAACTTTAGGCCCAAAAAACTGCCAAAAATAGAAAACTGCCAAAATAGGAAACTGTGTTGGAAATTAGGAAATTGAAAGTAAACAGTGTTAGGGGTCCAAGTGGAATAGGCTGGTGGCCACCAATATCCACTTGGATCACCAAGAGTCTTCAACCAGGGAAAAAAGAGCCAAAGGTGGAAGTAAGGTTGATGCCAAACTAGTCGAATAAGAAGGATAAGAAGGAGAGCTTCACCAATGTTATAAAATCCTAGTGATTTTGCATGCTACCAAAATCCAAAGAGTTGTGAGAAGAAACCCCTTCATCAAGAGATCAACAAGCAAAACATGTGTGCATTTGCAGAAGAACCATTGTTATATTCCATGTTAATTGTCAATCTTAATAATGTAATAATATATTCTTTCATCGGAATTTTGTTTTACATTGATACTCCTTTTCCATTTGGTCATATTTTGGAAACCTCTCATAAATTGAAGCCAAATTCGCTCTTCTATGAGACAACAATTATGAGGGTGATACAAATAAAGCCCATCTACACTAGGTATGCCAAGGTCTAACTAGCTCTTGGAAGTTTGGAGATCCAATTTCTATTTTGGTCAAGGACTCATAATATAACCCCCTTATTGGATTTGTTTGAGGGCTCATATTTACAAGTACAAGGCTCAATTATTGTCTTCTAGTCAAGAGTTCATGGGAAATATATTTGCAAAATGATGTGCTAGTGTCCTCCCTCACTTCACTACACTAGTATGGTTTGGCTACCTCTTGTAAGTTGAAGACCAAATTTCTCCTTTGTGAGCTAAGATCTATGAGGGAGACACAAACAAATCCTATCTACACTAAGTATGCCCAAGATATAGCCACCTCAAGTAGGTTTGGAATCCATTTGTTTTTTGTTGAAGCATCCATAGTCTAGCATATATTGAATTTGGTTATGGGTTCATATTTACAAGTATAAGGTTCAATGTCTCTCTTTTGGTTAAGAACCCATATGGGATGTATGTTTACAAGATGATGTGATAGCATCCTCCCTCACTTAGCTACTAACATTACTATTGGTTTTGATGTTATATACTCTAAATTCTTTTTAACTTGCAATTATTATTTATGTGATATCCATGATAATTATAAATCTTAATACCACAATATCATACCTTGTGGCTGATGTTTTCTTTCAGATGTATAAATTCCTTCTTTTCCATTTGGTCATATTTTGCCCACCCTTATAGGTTGAAGGCTAATTTTCTCTTTTGTGAGTTAAGAGCTATGATGGGGACACAAACAAAGCCTATCTGTGCTAGGTATAATTGATGCCTAACTACCTCTTGCGAGTTTGGAGCTCGATTTTTTTTGTTGATTAAGGATCTATAGTCTAACCCTTGTTGGATTGGGTTAAGGGTTCATATTTATAAGCACAGAATTCAATATCTCTCTTTTGGTTCAGGACTTATATGGGATGTATATTTGTAAGAAGATGTGATAACATCCTCCCTAACTTTACTACTAACATTACTATTGGCTTTGATATTATTCATTCTAAACCCCTTTTAACTTGTAATTGTTATTTATATGATATTCATAAGAATTATATATCTTAATATCACGATAAGATATCCTATAATTGAGGTTTTATGTTACATTAATATATTATTCATTTTCCATTTGGTTATAGCTTAACCGTAATCTCTTATAAGTTGAAAGTTAATTTTGCTTTTTTTGTTTATTTTTGTAGCTATGGTCGGTCTTAAAAATTAACATTTTAGCCCTTGATATGTATGTAATGATAAATGCCAAACATGTTCTTCATGTTGGCTCCAACAAGAAAAAAAATGAAATTTCAGAAACTTAAATTTTGGCTCCAAAAGTAAATTGTTCCTCCTACAAAGTCAGGTCAACCCTGTCATGAAGAGGCACCCATTCAGCTAGCATGACCACTATATATATGTGTCAATTCGACCTCCTCGTCAAGTAAGCAATTCGACAAGTATGAGGCCAACAAAGAGGCAATTTTGAGGCCAACGAAGTGGCAAGTGTGAGGCTAATGAAGAGGCAAGTCTGAGGCCATTGAAGAAGCAATTTTGAGGCTACAAAAGAGGCAACTATGAGGCTAGTGAAAAAGGAAATTCTGAGGCAGAATAACAAAATCCTCTGAGGTAGAGTAGCAAATTTTTTCTAAAGCAGAGTAACGAAGTCTCCAAAGGCAAAGTAATGAAGTTTTCTAAGACAAAGCAAGGAAGAATTTAGGAGATTAAATTCTCCTAAGGTAGACTAAGTATAAGAGCATATCTACTTTGTTGGAGTAGACAGAGCTTAGGTAGAAGGATGAATTCTTAAGTCATCTTGGGCAAAAAAACTAGTTAGGGCAGAAGGCCTAATTCCCGAAGCAGAAAAAAAAAAAAAAGAATGAATTATGTGCAAGCCAAGTTGAAAGATCAAATCAGGTCAAGCTTATGGGAAAATTGTGACTTGACATAAAGGCTAATTGACCAAGTTATACCAAGGTTGTATTGATGGTCAGTTAACCTTGAATTTGACTAGATGTATCTCTGTTGAATTTGATGATTTCTCTAAGGAAAAGGTTGTTGGGTTTTTCCCCCATGTGGGTTTGCCCAAGGTAAATTCTTGTGTCTCTTGGTTGGATATCTCTTTATGTTTTCACTGTTCTACTATTGAAGATATTATGTGTAATTTCTTAATTATAATTGTGAATATAATTGAAATGAAATGAACATCATTATCTAAGTAATTAATAGTTTAGGAGATCTATGAAAATCAACATGGTATTAGAGTTATGTTTGAAGAGTAGTCTTAAAAGGATAAGGTCAAAAAAAGTCAAGTTAGGACTTTGCTCAGGCTAAACTGTAGGAAGAGATTCCACCAAAGTACTATGTGTAATTCATGCCCTAACAAAGGTCTATCTAGGCCGTGGAAAGGAGCATAATTTTTTTTTTTTGAATTTTTTCTTTGTTCTCGGACTAGAAGAGGAATGTCAAGGTTTGAAATAAGCCATATCAAGCATCATATTAATTTGTTGTAAGGGACAAAATTCCTCAAAAGTTTGTGAAAATATCTCTGAGAAGGAGTTGTTGTCTAGAGGACCTAAGCAAGATCATGTTTTGTTATGAAAGTGGAGTTTCTAATGTCTCCGGGAAGAGGATGAAAACGCTAATCTTGAGCTTTAGTCCATCCGAAGATCTTAAAGAGGTTGAAATAAAACATAATATGAGCCTTAGAGTCTGTTGGAAAGGGCCAAGAATAACCTCAAAGTTTGTTGCAATAGGTTGAAGAATCTCAGAGGTAGGATAAACTATTACAATATGGATCATTAAATAAATAGTTTGTGTCATCAGACTAAGGTTTATTTATGAGAATGATCTCAAGCACGATTTCAAGCAAAAATACCACATAATGGTTCAAGCATAATGATATAGTAAGCATACATTCTCAAGGTCATCACAATGGATTTCTATGCAAGATAAACTACCTCAAAAGGAACACTTCATTTGATATAAATTCAAAAGGCTAACAAGGTGTAGCAAGCCTCATTAGATAAAGAAAAAGAACCGCAGGAAGGCCGAAAGGTCTCAATATAGCATACACAATAATCGAGAAGCTTAATCCATGTTGTGTGAAATCTTGAAGAACAACAAAATTGGTTGAGTCGTCTCAAGATTGAAGAAGTCGAGTTCCTTAATTTCTTGAGAAGTCGAACTAGTGTCACTTGGAGTAAGTAGCCAAAAGAAGTTTAAAGTATCTTTGTTTGAAGATTGTTTCCACACAATTACATTATAGTGATGAGATGTTCAAAGGCAAGTGTGTGGCCTAGGAAGTAAACATATTTAAAGAAACTAGTGAATCCATCTATTGCTTGCACCAAGAGGTATGTATCATCACTTACAATTAATTCATTTGAAAGTTATACTTTGGCAAAATTCTTGAAAACCTTGGCAAGAGGAGATTATTACCAAATATCTTTGTCAACATGCTTGGTAGAAGAGACTTGTATTAAGGTTGATTTTATAATAAATTAAATTGGTTTATGATCTAGTCCTGAGTCAGATCATAAGATTTTAATCCTTGGAGAAACCATCAAATAAAACTATGATGGATTTGAATGTTGAAGGAATCTCCTCATCCTACAATCTTTACAAAGTCTTGGATCATGGAAATATTGTTAATATGTGGCATAAAAGGTATATTAATCTAACAAGAAAGATTGTGGCTCAAAGCAAGATTTAGCCACATAAGGGAAATATGTGACTGAAAGGTTGAAGTGTGATATATCAAACCTGTACTCTTTGGAGATGAGGCATATTCATAAAAAAGTTATGTCATGAACCCTACAATTGCATATGATTGTTGAGTGAATATTTGAAGAATGGTATTATGCATGCTCAGTCTTGAAATATATCCTTTACAAGAAAGAAAAATGGGTCATTGTCATAAGTATGCATTTGAAGAAAGAATGCTTTGATAAAAAAGAGGTTGAGCCCCTATTTAAGGTTTAGATATGGAAAAAAAATCTCTTGATAAGTTCAAGTTACTTATAGATATAGTATTGGCCTATCATATTAGACCAAGGATATAAATTGAAGATTTTTTTGCAAAGATCTGAGCTTCTAAAGTATTGATGTCGTGGAAAATTTTACATCTGCTACTATGGGTATTTAAGTACTGAGATCTAAATGTAAACATAATGCTCAACCCAGAATGATGAAGTCCATTATTTGACCAAGTCTCTAAGGACAAGGTATTGCTTCTACTGCAATGATTGTGAGGAAGTCAAATTACTATGTTTGGAGAAATCAAGGATATACATTAGACAAAACATTCTTAATTGATTGAAAATGTTGATGAAGTTAATCTCATATGTAAATATCATATCGATTCTATGGTTTTGACATTTGGATATGAAAATTGGAAATCTAGGGTTTGAAAAACCCTAACGAGATAAAAGGGGCCTTGAATAAGAAAGCTTTAAGGGCTATGAACAAAACCATAGAACTTAACCAAGATTAATGTTTTCGCTGAAAGAAGGAATACTAGCCTATGCAAGGAAGGAAGGACATCATGTTGATAAAGTCACAAGATGGATGCAAGGAGGTTAAAATCAAGAGGAAGCTACCATTTCCTATAATCCTCAAAAGATGAGTATTTTTATATCTTTCTTCTTTGATTATTACTATTTTTGTTATTTTACTGTTAGCCTCTTATCTTTGTATCCTTTGCTTGGTTGTAATTATTTTTCCATGGTCTCCTAGTGAGAATTGCAGGTACATAGTAAAGGTAACCTAGACTCTGGCAACAAATGGAGGTAGTGGAAGAACGAAGCAAAGCGTGTGACAAGGGGACGTTTCTAGAATCAGTGTTGTGTATTGTACTAGATGAGATCTGAGTTTAGAGGGAGCAAGCAAATCATCAAGTTTGAAGTACACCTTGCTTGTGCCAAGGAGAATTCAATGGTGACTTCCAAATGGATCTACAAAATCTAGCGTATAAAGTGAGAGTTAAGAATAGAAGGTTCTCCTAGAAAGAGGGAAAGGATCATGAAAAGATGTTTGCTCCAGTTGTCAAGTACACTTCTATTAGAACTATTATCATCGCTTTGAAAATTGCACCAGGGAGATGAAGAGATAGTTTTTGGAGCAATTGATAATCTAGATCTTAGTGGGAGGCCCCCGAGATCTAAAAAATTGAAATGAATCTTCGGGGGAGGACCCCAAGATTTGAAAAATTGCAATGCCAGAAAAGAAAAGGAGAGAACACACAGTGAATAAAACCAAAAAGAAACTTCTTTTTTTATTTAAACAGATAAAACTGTAAAGGCTACATTGTGGTGGACAATATGTCCTTTTACAAGACGCAACTTGTTACTTATAGCCTTTTTTGGTTATAATACCATAGTTAAATACCATGGGTTGATGTCACTTACAATACCATGGGTGGATGCCACTTACAATACCATTGGTTAATTCCATGGGTGGATAAATACCATGGGTTGATGAATACCATGGGTGGATGCCACTTACAATACCATGGGTAAATTCCATGGGTGGATGAATACCATGGGTGAATGCCATTTTCCATTCGGATCATTCCTCCCTCCTTAAGAAGCAATGGTCCCCATTGTGTGAAGTTCCCTCCTGAGAAGCCTTTGTTGAATATGAAGAGTCACTAAAGAGAAGGTTGTTGTGTGGTTAACCCATAACTGTGATGAATAAAGATTCGAGGATAGATATACCATGTAATGTTTGTGACAAACTGTGATACTGATAGTGTGCGGCCTAGAAAATGGACTTCGATAAAGTGTGGGTTCTTGGATGACCCATAACCATGACAAACAAGGATCTGAGGATAGAGATACCCTGTAATGCTTGTGACCAACTTTGGTACTAACAGTGTGGCCTAGCAAATGGATTTTGAGATTTTGTGCGATTGACCCATAATCGTGATGTTGACTGTTAATGAAGTAGCAGGTGCCTACATAGCCTGGGGTGGGAGGGCACATCTCCAAAGAACCCAAGTCAGATGTTGCTATGCTGAAATTGATGAACGTGAAGTAGGTGCCTACTAAAGTGGGGTGGGATGGCACATCTCCAAAGGGAACCCACTCCAAATGCCACTTTTGATTTAAAATGGACATAACTCAATCAATATAACTTAGAATATTTATTATAACTTGTTTTTGGAAAAATAATGACCATTATGCATCTTCCCATGTGTTTGAAATCCCTATCTGGACACTCTGAAACTCAGATTCACGCTGCAATTGTTTCGTCGTCACAAAAGTTCTAAAAAAATAGTTGATTTTAAATTAGTGATATCTCCCTCATTTGAACTCCATTTTGACCCTTTTTTTTATTTTTTTTTCTCCGCCGTCCATAAATTGCCGTCAGAAAAATTTCTACAAGGTAGCTGATTTTAAATCAATGATATCTCCCTCATCTGGACTTCGATTCGGCGGATTATTTTTTGACTCGTGTATCAAAAAAATCAGAAAGACTCGTGTATTAAAGGGAGCAATTGTTGCAGAAATATTTACTTACAAAGGGAGCAGTTAAGAACCCTTGTTTTAGCTTCAGAGGGAGTTGACCTATGAATTCGAGTTGATGGGATATCAGGCTAAGGGAGCAACCAAAATTACCATAGCAGGATTTGTTTCAGTGTAAGAGGGAGCACCCATTAAGGGTGACGGGAAAGCAACTGTGGTGATGAATCCAATGAAGGAAGAAAATCAATTTATGATTGAGCCAAGGCATATTGCTAAACATATGTTGGAGTACTAACATGGTACAATTGATCATGGCATGATCAATTATGGGTTGATATATTCCTTAAATAATGAAGTACAACTATAGATTCAGATTGGGCGAAGAGTGCTAAAGACAGAAAGAGTTCATCAAGATATTTCTTCAGTTTGGGCTAAGTTATAATTTCTTGGATGAGCATGAAGCAGACATTTGTTACATTCAGTATTGGAGAGACCACATATATTGCAATTGGATTGGAAATTTGAGGAGCAATATGGCTTCAAATACTACTTGTAGGACTATCTTAATCAAGTGCAAGTGATGACCATGATGATAGGTCTAAGCACCATGAGATCGAGTATCGAGAAATGGTACATAAAGAAGCAGAGTGGCTTCAGTATTATTTTATAGTATAGCATATTACTGGGAAAGCCTTTGTCCTAAGATGAAGTTTTTATATACTTAAGGGACAAGCTTGGACTTGTTGAGAAGGTGAGAAGGAGTGCTGATGATAAATCATCACGAATTGGCATTCATCGTGTCAAGTATATTGACCCAAATTAGGGAGAATGGTCCAATAAAGGACAATCATTCTTCCTGTGTCTAGTATGTTGACCCAAATGAGGAAGAATGGTACTAAAGAATTAAGTTAATTTACCATTAGGTACAAATCACTTAGTTAGAGTGTGGCCTTTAAAGATTCACAATGTGTCAAAGATATTGACCCGAATGATGGTGAACCAAGGCTAGTCTGGATACCATGTGTGAGGTACCAACCCAAACTATGGTGACTAGTTGATGCTAAATGATGTACCATGTGTCTGAAGTACTAACCAAGATTATGGTGAGAATATACCATAGGTCTAAGGAACGACCCTAATTATGGTAACTTGTTGATGGTGTTGAATTACCATGTGTCAAAGTTGTTTGACTAGGTTATGGTAATTGATTGATGATACTGGTTTACCATGTGTCACATTTTTGTTGACCCAATTATGGTGATGATTTGATATAACCTTTTCTTACAGAAATTTGTTAACATGAGAACATCTAATAGTCATTATGAATACCTACCTAGCTAAGAGGAGTGTTGAATTTTGTAGCTATGGTCGGTTTTCATAATTAACATTTTAGCCCTTGATATGTATGTAATGACAAACGCCAAACATGTTCTTCATGTTTGTTCCAAAAAGAAAAAATTTGAGTTTTTAAAAACATAAATTTTGGCTCCAAAAGTAAAGTTGGCCCTCCTACAAATTCAAGTCAACCCTATCATGAAGAGGCACCCATTCGGCTAGCATGACCACTATATATATATGTGCTAATTCGATCTCCTCACCAAGAAAGAAATTCAGCAAGTATGAGGCCAACGAAGTGACAAGTCTAAGGCCAATGGAGAGGCAAGTTTGAGGCCAATGGAGAGGTAAGTAATAGGCCAACAAAAAGGCAAGTCTAAGGCCAGTGAAAAAGCAAGTTTGAGGCAAAGAAACAAAATCTTCCAAGGTAGAGTAGTAAAGTTTTTCTAAAGAAAAGTAATGAAGTCTTATGAGGCAAAGTAACTAAGTTTTCAGAGGTAGAGAAAGGAAGAACTTAGGAGATTAAATTCTCCTAAGGCAAACTAAGTATATGAGCAGACCTACTTTGTCGGAGCAGACCAAGCTAAGGCAGAAGGATGCTTTCTTAAGTCATCTTGATAGCAAAACAAGTTAGGGCAGAAGGCCTAATTCCGAAAGTAGAAAAAAATAGAATGAATTCTTAGAAAGCCAAGTGGACATACCAGATTAGGTCGATCTTATGGGCAGATTGATGACTTGACATAAAGGTTAATTGACCAAGTTAGACCAAGGATGTATTGATGGTCAGTTTGACCTTGTATTTGACTAGATGTATCTCTATTTAACTTGATGATTCCTCCAAGGAAAAAGTTGTTAGGTTTCCCCCCATGTGGGTTTTCCCACGGTAAATGCTTGTGTCTCTTGTTTGGATTTCTCTTTATGATTCTATTGTTCTACTGTAGAAGATCTTCTGTGTAATTGCTTACCGATAATTGTGAATACAATTGAAATGAAATGAACATCAGTAAAAGTAATTATCAATTTAGGAGATCTATGAAAATCAACATTTTTGAAAATAAAACTTAAAAAAAAAAATTAAAAAAAATTAAATTTCTAATAAATATAGTAAAAATATAACCACTTTTTACCAGTTTAAAATCCAATTACCTTTTAGATTAAAAAATTATATTTACAAATTTAATAAATTGTATATAAAAAACAATAATCACTAACTTTAATATTTATATTTAAATAATTAATTGTCCTTTTATAAATTAGTAATTACATTTTAATTTAATTAAAAAAATTATTTTAATCTAAAATTTATTTGTTAATCTATTTTTACCATTTCCTTTAACTTCCTTCCAACCAACGTCTCTAATTGACCTGGTTAAAGCCTTTGTCACTAACAATTGCCTTTATGGACCAATAAAGTCACATGAATTGGGTCTCATTAAGCCAATCACTCTTTAATGTTAGAAATATATAGATATGCAGATATAAGGTCTTTATTGAATAACATGGGTATTAGTAGATTTGTATCGAGATCCAATTGGGTCTTCTTTCTAATCCAAAAAAACTCCTTTGATGTTTAATGTGAGAAAGATTTTTTTGTTTTTTTTAATATTCTACTTTGATTTCTATTTGTATCCAAAAAAAAAATTACATATGATATTTTTGATAGCGCAGTATTGTCCTGGTCAAAAGACCTACATGTTGGTAAGTACATGATAAAAAGCCAACCACCAAAGAGTGAATCATTGACGCGGTAGTTGATCAATCATACAAAAACTACACGACAAACCTACAGTTGATCATTTGATCATTTAACAACCATTACCATGCAAAAATGAGGATGACAAAAGAATGCAATAGCAACCACCAACTATGGACCATGACATAAAACCAAAAGAAGAGATGTACTTTTTCATCCAGGATGATCACTGGGTGATTTGGAGAGGAGTCTACACTAACCATGTTGATTGGTTGAGCATTTATAATCGCTTCAACATTTGGAGGAGCATTAGAGTCAATGTCAGAGTCTGAGATGATATAGCATTTTATTTTGCTTAAATGGACCGCAATTTCATCCATGTCATAACGAATATCCCTGAGAATCTGTTTCAAATCCCCCTGATCCACAAAGAGCTTGTCATTATCTACCTGCTTGTCTCGGAGCACCATGTCAAAATGAGTCTCCATATACCTATGCGTTGATATAAAATGCATAAAATATAACATTCTCTTCTTAAGTTTACCAAGGTTTGGCACCCATTTAGTGCTACCACTGTAAACTTAATCTAAATAATACATATGGTCTCTGAACTCTTTAGTTTCCAAGGTGTGGATTTCCTTCCGAACCTCTAAGGGAACTGCATCAATTTTTTTTTCCCATAGACTCCCATCCAAAGAGTCTTCGATGTCTATAAGAGGACGCCCCAAGTGCACCTCCCCCACGGCTGAGAAGTCGTTGACGGGGGGGCATGAAAGACCAACACCTGAAAGAAAATAGAGCCCTAGCAAATTGGAACAAACAAGCAAGGTGACTTTGACTAAAGAGTGGATGGGATAACCCAATTAGAACCTGAAGGACTGAGTGAACAATATCATAAGGTTTATACTTGTCAATGAAGAAACCAAGATATATATCGTCAAGAAAACTACAAAAGAAGAACCCTTGATCTAACTGAACGTCAAACCATTTAAGGACAAGAACCAGAGAGTACTTGACTAAAACCTTTTGGGAAGATCGAAAGAGAACAAAGTCAAAACCAAATTGAAAAAGATCCACTGTACCAAATGCCTGCGACGAGCACTTGGAAATTAAATGAGATTCCAAAGGTCTTTAGTGATTGAAGGTCAACAGAGGGAAGAACAACAACAAGCTCAAATGAAGGCCCAAATGAGGTGTTATGAAGAAAGCACACGAAGAACATTGGCACTCTTGATGTAATATGTGTGCCCCTGATAGTGAAAAGCCTTAGCAGAGTACAATAGAACAAGGAATTGCAATAAGACTTCAAATGGACTGACCAATGAAATTGAGGAACAGAAGGCACCAATAACCATGAATAGTAGTGAAACTGAACATGACGCAAACCTCAAATAACATATGACAAAAACCAACAAAAGTATTTAGTCTGACATGAAGACTTGAGATAAGGACCAAAAATCACCATAATTGAGATAATTCTCTGAAAACAAACATTATCAACTAAGTGAGTAATGTGGAAAGGAAGGCGAGAATCCAGAGAAAGCCCTATATGTAGGACAAGAGAGGTTCACCACCTTAAACTCACCTAAAGAGTTTGCCACCCTAAATAAAAAAATGAATTGTTAGATACCTCAACAAGCGAAATGCAATGTTTATTAGACACGAGTCCATGTTGAATCAATACACCCACCAAGCCCCAAGTGTAATACTTATCCCATGATTATATCATCCCAAGAATTTGCAGAATGGTGAGGTCATAAATGAGCCTTGATCGCCTATTAGGGAGATGCACTGCCATATCCAATCCTGCATATGATCTCCCACCCTTACCTGCTCCGAATAAACAGTTGATTTTTCGGCATGCCTCAGGGATTTAATGTAGAAATGCCTCCACCATATAGAGGCTCTACGTAACCTAATATGTAGCCACGTGCGTTGTGAGTTCCACTAACTGGAGGTCAAGGCATGTTCACCAAAGTCTGCCTCGAACTTGGCCAAACATATTGTTTGCATGTCAATCATGAATGACAGGATAAACTGTTCGTCGGAAAGCGGAAAACCGATGACCTGCAGTCAACAAATCACCCACATCGAGGATCATTGCCTCTGTTCTGTCATGTTCCACCCACTGATTCAGCTCCAAAATAACACCATGTTGCAACTAGTCCTTCCACTATTCATCCATTGCAACGTCTCTCCCACCACTCCCCCATTTGGCTAAGCAATCCACAACCTTATTGCCTTCTCCCTTGGTATGTAGAGGGATAACATAATCGAAAGTTAACAATAAATCCCTAATGTTATGTGCAACTTCTTGTAGGTGCCAACTGTAGATAAGTTTCTCTGAAGGGTGACCTAATAATAGTTTTTGCACCATGTTAATTTCTATTTAGGAGTTCCCTTGACCTATAGCCACCATATCCCTTTTCTTTATGCTATTTAAAGACCTTTTTCTAATACTCAAAATTGTGCCATATTTTTAATAGTTTCCCCGCAAGAAAAAGCAAAAACATGAAGAGTATTGGAATCTGCATCCCAAAATAACCCTCCTATTCCTATGGCACTTGAGTTACCTCTTGAAGCACCATCAAAACTTAATGCTACACAGGGTTGTGGAGGGGTTGAAAAAAACTCTCTCACCTGAGGCTGTGCGCACTTTAGGAAAATAAATAATGCGAAATAAGATATAAATGCGTAAATCTACAACTTTATTCAACATGAGAACATGGTAATATAAAGATATGCATGCAAATCAATGACCTCTATTGAAGAACATGGGAAGCATTGGATTTATGTTCAAACCAAATTTGATAGTGTGCTTTTTAAACAGTGGGTGGGATCAAACATGCCATCGAAAATATAATAATAAAAGAATGTTATAAAAAAATTATTAATATTAAAATATAAAAAAGTATTTTGGGAAATAAAATAAGGAAGAGTGTTATTATATTACCTTATACACTTGCATCTTAGAAACTAGTGCTATCCTATCACTTTATACATTTGTATCTCAAAAATAATATATATATATATATATAAAACTGAAAATAGAAAAAGTTTATAAATTATTTTTATTTTATAATTATTAATAATATGAGTTAATAACATAATTTAATTTGTTAGAAGAAATGTTATCCTGTTCAATTGGTTCAATACAATTTTTATATACGATATATTAAATTTATTACTTTGAACTTTATTGTCTAAACAATCTCTTGGGTAGTGAAATTACAAATACTCTCATCAAAATTATGTAAACATAAATAGAATTTATTTATTTTTTAATAATTTTTATCTAGACAATTAATTTTCACCATGAACATTTTTCCATAAAATTTTAACCTAATGAAACTAATGAAACTAAACAATATATTAGGACATTTAATATTAAAACAATAAACACCTAATTCCATGAACATTTTCCCATAAAATTTTAACCTAATGAAATTGAACAAAATATTAGGACATTTGAATATTAAAACAATAATATTTCTAAACACTTCTAATTCCAAAATATGTAACATGGCTATAAACTCGTGATATCAAAATAGACTCGTGATATCAAAGGTGTCACTCTCTCCTTTTGAGATTATCACGATGAAAAACTCTCTAGAGAGGGTAAGGAGGTTCTTTAAATTATTTTAATTCATAAAAGGAAAAAATATATTTTTAGGTTTTAAAAATTATTTTAATTTTTAAAAATAAAAAATATATTTTTAATTAATTATAAGAATTAAAGTAATAAATATTAATATAATGTTTTAAATGTATTTTAATGAATTAATTTTTGAGTTGTTTTTAGTGTGGTTTTTTGGAAGTTTTTTTGGTGGGTTTTTTCAATTTAATTTCTCTAAAATTGAAAAGAATTTATTGAAATCACAAGCTTGATGAGTAATCCCTGCACACTCCAAGTGCTTTAGGAGTTTTTCCTGAATCCATATATATATAGTAAAAAAATAGTTTAAATAACACAAATCAAATTTTCACTTCAAATTTTTCAGATTCTTATACCGGTAGTCCAAAAAATTGCACTAAAGATAACTCCATTAATTTTAACTATACATTTTTAATTAGTTACAAAATTTAAGGTAATAAATATTATTATAGTTTTAATTAATTAATTTTAAATATATTAATATATAAGTTTAAAGTAGAAAATAATATATTTAATTTATTGATTGAATGTATTTTTTTTCCTTTATTTAGATATAGAGTGTTATTTGAGTTTATTGTGAAGTGTTAATTGAGTTTATTGTGGGTAGCCCAGAGATAATTGTTATTTTTTTAGTCAGTTTCAATTTTCATAAGTGATATGATGATTCTTGAGATTAAGTAATTTTTAAAAAACAAATTAAGTGAAAAATATCCATAAAAAAATAAATAAAATGGAGAAATTCCATATTGTTGGAACACTTTTCACATTATTTTTAAGTTACTATCCTTTAACATTATTTAGCTTTTATCATATTTTAAAGACCATTTTTATTTTAAATTTGGAAAAATAATTGAAATCACAAATATTAATTGTTAAAATTACAAAATTTGGATACAAAAGGAAGAAGCTTTTGAGGACATTAAATTTATTTATCTTTTTTTCAAAAGTAGTGGGAAAATCTATCATAACTTAGTTGGAAAACCAAGAGTGGGGACAACCATCATTGACTACTATCCACTAATGCAAGTCGATTCATCACTATTATTCAAAAAAAATACTAAGGAGTAGGCTTTCACTCTTACCAAATGCCTTAGGGTCTTCTTTACATAAAAAAACGATCTTTTAACCCAAAAATAATAATTTAAAGTATACCCTGGACCTAAAAATCTACTTATCTAAAATTATATCTTCAAATTTTAATAATAATTATATAAAAACTCTTAAATATATAAATTAAACTTCTCCTCTTAATATGATTAATTTTTATTTTAGTATAATTTACTCGCTTTCTAAGTTGTGAAAATTTTAAAAACTTATAAACACTTAATATTGTGATATAATTTGTGTGTGAACAAATACTATACGGTATAGTCACATGCCCTAATGTTTGAAACACTCGATGACAAACATTATGATTCACTCTGCATGGTGAAAACACTTCTTAATAAATTGAAGTGTAATGATTTTCACAACCTAATACAAATTTAAATATTTAAATATAAAATTATGTTTATAGATATATGAAATGATTATAAAGTAATGACTTTGATGTGGAAATTTAAATTTAAATTTAAATTGTGAAATTTTTATCTTTTCAATTTTCCTTTAATAAAAACACATCACAACCATTTTTGTTTTCAAAGAAATTGACTAATGTGTCTTCTTAAACTATGTGCATTACTTTTCTATAAGGGTAGTGATCACACTTTAACAGGTAAATAAATGTGTTTTGTAGAGTCCTATGAAGGGGGGTTTTGTTGAAGGGGGGAGATTGCAAGGAACTTTCATGCACTAACTGTGCACGAGATGATTTGGAGATATGGTGTCAAACTAGAACAATCATATTGTGTTGAATAATATCTGATTGATGGTTGTGGGCAATTTGGAGAATTTCAAGGACTAATCCTCTAGTGAAGAATAATCCATTAGGTATATGTGTGCTATAGGCATGGGCATCATTCAACTTGGAGATAGAAATTATAGTAATTTAATAATTTATTTTAATTAGATTCTTACGATTAATAAAAGTTATTATAAATGATTTAATAAGTTTTTTATATATTTAATATGATGTTATATTTGAAAATCTCCAAAAAAGAGTTTGAATGCCGCCCAACCCTTTAAAAAAAAGTTTTTATTTTCATGTGTTGTCTTATCTGACATTAAGTTATAAATAATTACTTTGAAGAGGACAAAGCGATAAGAATCAAATGAAATTTGACTATGCAATAAAGACACGTGGTCTTGCCACTTGTGTGAGTGATAAACATCACATCATATTTAAGTCTAATAAAAGACACGTGGATTTATTATTATAATAAATACACGTGGGCTTATTACCACATAAATAAAGACACGTGGGTTATTACAACTTAAATAAAGACACGTGTTATAATTCTTTAGTGTGAGTGCAAAACAATCTCAAAGAAACCAGAGCACCAGCAGTGTGGCAAGGAAGATGAGTGTGGACAAATGAGAATTTTATAATTCATAAAAGGAAGTGGATACAACTTTCAATATCTATAAAATAATGTAGTGTTTGTAAAATTTGAGCTTTAACCAATAATCCAAACCCTATGTTTGTGATGATATTGACCTTAGTTACCTTATATCTTAATAATAACATGTGATAGTAAGGACGATGTTAATCTTTCAATCAAGTCCTACACTTTCAAGTGCAAGTCTTAATCGTACTTAAAATGTTTCCAATTTGTAATAAATAAAAGGAAAAAAAGTTATATTATATTTGGCATAAAATTTATATATTCACTTTATTATATGGAGTGTTGGTAAAGTAAAAAAAGTTGTATTATATATGTCATAAAATTCATATATTCACTTTATTATATGGAGAGTGTGTAGGTGGTAGTTTAATGGCATAGATGTCGTTTAGTGGTTGAGATGTGTTGTTTTTTCATAGGATTAAAATTGGAATAATTTTAATTTTAATTTTAATAAGGTTTAATGGATTTTTATAATAAAACAATCTATATAGAGGGTCATGAAGTTTATATTTGTTATAAGATTTTTTTCACTGTTTGGTTTTTGAATTTTGTTGATTATAAAAAGTTTAAAAAAGGATTTTTGATTTTAAGTTTGATTGAGTTTTATTTCGTTCTCTCATGGTTTTTGGTTTTTGTTATTTACAGTTTTGTTATGATAAAAATATTGATAATTTTTTTTGTTTTAATATTTTTGTTTTTATTGTTTTTGAATTTGGTTGATTATAAAAAGTTTAAAAATAGGATTTATTGATTTATTTTAAGTTAGATTGAGTTTTATTTTGTTATTTTATGGTTTATGTTTTTTTGTTATTTACTTTTGGTAATTATATAAAGTGGATTGCGATGAATTTATTTAGATATCTATAATATTAGTTGAATTTAATATTAGTTGGAGTTTATTAGACAAATTATTTTGATAACTGGAAAAATTTAAATAGATTTAGGTCTTTGATTATAAGAATATTGATTTTTAGTGTTGACTCTACCAACATAGAAGGTATTTTCAAGTTTTTTGTCTTAGAATATTTGCCTATTCAAAAATAAACAAAAGACACAAATCTAACCAAAAAGTTGATGAACATGTAAGCAACCATGTTTTGTTGATAAAGATGATCACACTACTACCAATCAACAAACCCCTATTTCAAGTAAGGATACCATTGTTTGCCCAAAGGAGAAACCTTATCATCCCTGGGAGGATAGAGAAGAAAGAAAATTACTAAACCTTATTCCTCATTGATGATAAGAGCATATGAAGCCTTTCATAGGGGAATGAAAATATTTCACAAATCCAACACTTCTAATTTTAATAAGGACTTGGTTGCATTTATGAATCTTAATATATGAACTTTCAAAGAAAAAGAATAAAGTATAATCAAATATTTTAAAAAATAGACTGCACACTAAAACTACCATTTACATTAGATTGATCACACATATAAATACATCAATCATTGGATGAAGATATAAATTCTATCTTAATCACGCAATCACTTAGTTGAGAAAATCTCTCAACCAAACACTAACCTAGGAACTATTTTAGTTGGACTAAATATCTCAGATCCAACTAATTAACAAATACATTTAATGATGAGGAACATCAATCAATATGCACAAGACAAGTAGGAGTTAAATGTCCAAGGCCCCCCCTTTAACGAGTACTTGCCTTTGCTCTTCATGTCTGCAAAGTCTTCATTAGCTTCTTTAAACATCTTCAAAATCACATAATGCGAACTCCATCAAGTTGTCTCATAACCCTCGTAAAGGTGTAGCTGATAAACTAGGTTCCTGAGTTCCACTCTCGAACTCTCGAATCACAGATCTCCCAAAGTTAATTTCTGGAAAAGGTCCCAAGTTGACGCATAACCTCACGAGAAGACCACTCCTACGTCTTCAACAAATAAGGGATCCTTCCCTAGATCCACAACTACCAAACTATTTGGACAACTATCCATATTGAGTTTTATACCACTCGATCTCTTAAAATAGTTGCTTTAGACACAATCAATCACTTGTTTATAATAACTGAACTACTAGTCATTCTATGGATGAGCTCCCATCCACTGAGATACATGGGTACCAATAGTTGTACTCGCCAATTATCTAGGGAAGTCGTCTAGATACACAATGTATCTAGAGTCAGTTTTACAAAATTACCACTTTATGTGATTTTGAAAGTTCATCATCACTTAAACGAAAAATATTACAAAATTTCAATACTAAAGGTAATTTAACTACTACACTACATGTAAACGCTACTTTTGGTGCATGAGTGTTATTTGTAGAAATTTTGAATAATATGACACTTATTCACAGAGATTATCCCGATTATACACTATTGCGGAATACATGCATAATACTTAACCTCCTCTACGTTGATCATCAATTTAGCAGCATTAAAAGCAATGAAACATCAATCGCATGCACACATTAACACAGTATGTAATCCGGGGAAAGCATACAGCTGAAAACCCCACACTATCTGTATATTATAATGATTGAGAACATGTAACAATACATAGTACAATACTCCTCACAAGTACTCAGTACTATCTCCACCTGTTACACACAAAACTAGCTCAGATCCGAACAAGTCACAGGTTCAAATCTCCTCAGCTGCTTTGCCTGCCTCCACTGCACAATCCTGCAAGAGAATCACGTGAGCACAAGATACAATTGCCTTGATATTGGCCCACACTGCGCAGTCCTCATTGGCATTACTCAATCCTTGCATGTGCAAATCTCATGCACAACTGATAGTCACAACTCACCCTTTCACTTACCTCTAACACCTGTCTCTGTTGAACTGTCCATGCACTGAGTTAACTGATGTATTCTTTAGTTTCTTTATGAGTTAATAATTAGTGAATTAATTAATATTTAATTCACACAACTCATCACTAGTGTATTCTTTAGTTAGACTGAATACAACTAGTTCAACTAAGTCAAACTGAACACAACTCCATCAACTCCACAATCCAACTCCACAAAACTCACATGCATGAGTTCTAACTGAAGTCCTCCATGCAATAGCTCAACTAACACATAAGAAACCATGTGATTCCTTTTGTCAGCTGCATGTGCCACATCCGTAGCTCGAACTGAAGTGCTCCAAGAGAATAAGATAATGTTTAGAGTCCAAATATTACTAAGGGCTAATAATATTTGACTGTTTCTATTTTTAGCCTGGCAGTCTAAAAATAGACTCTGATCACTCCGCTGTGATCCAAAAATAGAAGTCCATCTATTTTTCCCAACATGACCAATCATCCATAAACAACGTCCTGCAACTCATAGACCATGATCCATATGTCTAAAAATAGACATAGTCTAAAAATAGACTTTGCGCCAAAAATAGCCTGCGGGCTCACTTAGTGAGGCGACTCCTTTCCACTAAGATCCATCATCTTGTTGCATTTTCAACGCTCCCTCTCAACAAGATATGGATTATCTGCAACCCCTATCCTGCCTCTGTAATGTTCTGCATGCAACACATTTGCCCGGTCCACTTGCTCCAACAACACTTGGAACAAAAACACTCCCAACTGACCACTCTGTTGGGCTAGGAACATACTCTGATGTTGAAGCTCTACCTGCTACTAACAAGTGCTCCCTCTCTGACATCTGCGCTACTGCAACATCTCCATGCATCTCGCACCATTGCACACCTCTCTGTGCCACCTAGCACTGTGCAAAACACTTGTGCCTCTCGCATTGTTGCAGCTTCCTAGCTATGCGCTGTCCTGGGATTCCCTACATTGTCGCTCTCTCTGCCGCTCCATCCGCATCTGTCTCTACCCAATCAGTCAGTTCTTGTTACTCCACATCGGGGCTCCCGTAGCAAGGTCTCATCCAAGAGGTTGGGTAACTCAAGGATCCTGCCCCTCCTCCTTGGGACAATCAATCCACATCACCCCACCTCCTACCTAGAGGTATGGCTGCATGCGATCCCTCTGCCCACCTGGCTCGAAGTTTCCCCCTATTGGAGGTCTCTGCATGAGTAGATGTTTCTACTCGATCTCCTCTCAGCTTCCCTTGTTGTGGCTGCTCCACAACCTCCTGAAGCTGCTGCACCAATCGTGGCTCCTCCACAATCGTCTGAGACTTCTTCTGGCTCTGCATGTTGAGAGGTAATATACGCTCCCTCTCAACCACCAAGTCTGCATTAGTTTCCTCGCTGTTCAAGGCTTTGCATGCATTTACATGCAACTGATAAAGGTTCCTGACTCGAACCCCTATCTTCCGGGTTTCTCCAGTTGTCTTGCTGCGCAGGAAAGCCTTTCCCTCGCTGAAGACAACATCATATCCCTTGTCTTCTAACATCGCCACAGAGATAAGATTCTTCTTCAATCCTGGAACATGCATCACTTCCTTCAATCTGAAGGGTTTACTAGACTCCCTCTCAAAGGAAATGGTACCGATACTGGTCGCACTGTATCTACCATCATCGCTCATCTCGATGTGCACTCCAAGATCTTTCTCATCCAGATCAGAAAACAAATCTCGATCTCCTGTCATGTGAGAAGATGCACCACTGTCCAAGAACCATACCGATCCCATCACACTTGATACCAAGTATGCGATCAGCGAAAAATCCAGCTCAAAATGCGAGGCTAAAGCCTCTCCCGTTGCAGATCCAATAGCTTGCTTATTTTTCTTCTTCTGCGAACAATCTGTGGCATCTCCATTCTCAGCTTTGATGTTTCTGAGTTTATCCTTGAGCGCCATTCCACCAGCTCAAAACTCAACCGCTTTTGATCTAAAATACGTGAGAACAAAGTATTTCTCGTACAGAGATTGACTGTATGGGCATTCACCGGATATCTCACCTTCCAAAAGAAGGATGAATCCAAAGGCTAACTGGCCTGATTACAGACTCTGCTTGAAGAAATAAAATGTAATCACTTTCTGAATAATAGATATGATGATCAATTCTGCTCTGATACCATGTAGAAATTTTGAATAATATGACACTTATTCACATAGATTATCCCGATTATACACTATTGCGGAATACATGCATAATACATAACCTCCTCTACGTTGATCATCAATTTAGCAGCATTAAAAACAATGAAACATCAATCACATGCACACATTAACACAGTATGTAACCCGAGGAAAGCATACAACTGAAAACCCCACACTATCTGTATATTATAATGATTGAGAACATGTAACAATACATAGTACAATACTCCTCACAAGTACTCAGTACTATCTCCACCTGTTACACACAAAACTAGCTCAGATCCGAACAAGTCACAGATTCAAATCTCCTCAGCTGCTTTGCCTGCCTCCACTGCACAATCCTGCAAGAGAATCACGTGAGCACAAGCTACAATTGCCTTGATATTTTCCCACACTGCGCAGTCCTCATTGGCATTACTCAATCCCTGCATGTGCAAATCTCATGCACAACTGATAGTCACAACTCACTCTTTCACTTACCTCTAACACCTATCTCTGTTGAACTGTCCATGCACTGAGTTAACTGATGTATTCTTTAGTTTCTTTATGAGTTAATAATTAGTGAATTAATTAATATTTAATTCACACAACTCATCACTAGTGTATTCTTTAGTTAGACTGAATACAACTAGTTCAACTAAGTCAAACTGAACACAACTCCAGCAACTCCACAGAACTCACATGCATGAGTTCTAACTGAAGTCCTCCATGCAATAGCTCAACTAACACATAAGAAACCACGTGATTCCTTTTGTCAGCTGCATGTGCCACATCCGTAGCTCGAACTGAAGTGCTCCAAGAGAACAAGATAATGTTTAGAGTCCAAATATTACTAAGGGCTAATAATATTTGACTGTTTCTATTTTTAGCCTGGCAGTCTAAAAATAGACTCTGATCACTCCGCTGTGAACCAAAAATAGAAGTGCACCTATTTTTCCCAACATGACCAATCATCCATAAACAACATCCCGCAACTCATAGACCATGATCCATATGTCTAAAAATAGACTTTGCGCCAAAAATAGCCTGCGGGCTCACTTAGTGAAGGCGACTCCTTTCCACTAAGATCCATCATCTTGTTGCATTTTCAACATTATTCTTATGAATAGAGAGAATATGAACTCAGAGTTTGAATAGACGCAAAGCTTGCATTAAATCGAAGCTTGCATGATATGTTCTCATGCCCATATCGAATCGAAGCTTGAAGAGACACAAAGCTTGATCGAATATGTTCTCATGCCCACCTTTCCTTCGTTGCTCCTACAAGATAGGCAAAATTCCTTCTCGCAGTCACATTGCCTTCCTAGCCCTCAAAAACATCACAACTCAGTCACACAACAGCTACACATGAAGAAATTGGCTCCTCCTCACCCAAACCGCAACAATAAATGGTGATTTTTGATTCTAATGAATGTACCCAAGGATTTCAATTCAGCAAATGCTCATCTATTTGCATTGTTAGAAATACACTTAAGGAGTGATAGCGATAGCCCCTGCCATCTTGCAAATGATTTAGCATTACAACCTCAATCTTCTAAAACTACAGAGAGTCATGGGATCTTTCTTCATGTGGGTGCGTTTGTCAACACACTATTGCTACGTCCTCAACATATGGCCTTGATTTCAATGACAATTCCTAGGGGTCACCATTTGGTTTTGACCTATACAACTTCACCTTGAAGTTGGCTTTCTTCTTTAAGCTAAATCGAAACAACTTCACAACCTCCTCGAACTTCAACGTTGATTAACTTGATTATTGGATAACTTGTCCTTGAGAGAAGTTATCAAGTATGCATTAATTTACTATTTCAATCTTTAAACTTATTTTAATTTTAATTAAACCCTAGTTATATTAATCCCAATCAAGTATACTTTAAAAACTAAAAAACTTTATAAATCAATAAATAATAACTAGTAATTAATAAAGATATAATAATACTCTATAAGCATAAAGACTTAGGAACACCACTTACAAAATATCTTATTAATTATTAATTAATAAAGACATAATAATAGTCTATAAGCATCAAGACTTAGTAACATCACTAACAAAATATCTTAATAATTAATAATTAGGTAAAGTATATATTTCCATAAACTTGAAAATATTATATTAAGATAGTTCATTATCATTATAACATTAAGTTCTAATTATTATGTATTATTTCAATCATGGTTTGAAAATAATAAAAATTCAATTAGTAATGCATATATGATTAAGTTAGCTCATAATCATTATTAAATATTAAGTTTTAATTATTATTTAATATTTTTAATCATGCAACATTTAAACATTATTGTCAATACTAAAAATTAGTCATTAAATTATTGTAATTAACAAAAACTAATTAATTATGCAGAAAACAATTAGTTAGTTGATAATCATTAATAATATTAGGTCATAACATTTAATGTTAATCATTTAATCAATAAACTAAAAATAAAATTGTCAAAAATTTAATAATCATTAATAAAATTAATAAATAAAACTAAATCTATTTCACATCATTATCAAACCTGTCGGCTCCATTCATTCCCATCCCAACCCTCTCCTCCATTTATTACCCTATTATTCTCTGACTTATTCACTCATCTTGATGATGAACCACAGAGGTTTGTTCAAAACGACGATTACAAAAAACATGAACGCGATGACTCCGTAAGATACCACACAAAATACAAATCGCAGAAGCCTCAAATCTATAACATCCACAGTTCACACAATTTTTTTTCACATATATGCTAATTTAATCTACATCACTAATCTAACTCTCACATTCTCTTCTCCTTGGTTGCTCATTAAGAATATGGACATACATAACACAAAATAGACACACAGAAAATGTATACTACTCTCCATTTCCCTAGGCTCGAAAGGGGTCAAGGCCCAGACCCATACAAGCTTTGATACTAATTTAAAAAATAGATTGCACACCGAAACTACCCTTTACAATATATTAATACCACATATAAATACATCAATCATTGGATGAAGATAGAAATTTTATCTTAATCACACAGTCACTTAGTTGAGAAAATCCCTCAACCAAACACTAATCTAGGAACTATTTTAGTTGGACTAAGTATCTCAGATCCAGCTAATTAACAAATACATTTAATGATGAGGAACATCAATCAATATGTGCAAAACAAGTAAGTTAAATCTCCAAGTAAATATACTTTAATGCTTGTGCCAAGAGGCCCTACCTAGCCCACTATGGAAGAGATGTTGTAATATTAAGTAAACATTTTGAGCCAATCAAATTACATAAAAATAAAAATCAAATTAATAAAATAAAATAAAAAATTTAATAATTAAAAAATTATAGCAAACTAATGCATATAAATATCGTTATGGTAGTTAAGGTAAAATCATAAAGTCAATTTACTTTTGCAGTTTTTGGGCTCCACATTTTTACAACCCATGCCTTTGCCAATGATATTCTTATGTAATATAGCCTATCTAAAGCGATGAAGACTTTTCCTTTGAGCCATGAATGATTGCTGAAATAAAATGGTTTTTGTGACAAGAAGTGTGTGTGTGTGTGTATATATATATATATATATATATATATATATATATATATATAAAACTTAGATCTATCTTAATTTTGGATCTATCAAACAGTAAGAGGAATCGAGTCTCTTAAAGTGCAAACTTCTTTTTTGAATGTAAAATTTGAGATAATGTTTGCACCTCGAAACATTTGATCCCTCCCGATTTAATAACCTTGAAATTAAGATAAATTTAAACTAGTATCATATTACTCTTATAAAAATTACACACTTGGAAAAATATTTTATTATGTTTTTTCTTTTTTAGGTTGTGGTTCACGGATACCCTGGTCAATGGGTGGCGCTACGTCCACGGAAAAATCTGGGCTGATCAACCCCGAAGGGAATCTAGCCCCGCTGCCCACTAGCAAGGCCTGACCCCAAGGGCTTCGAGGAGATTGGACCCTGTGACCTCCCGATGGCGAAGCACTGATTTTGACCAACTGAGCTAACCAAATATTTTATTATGTTATATAAAAAAGTAACCTTTTCTTTACAAAAAAAAATTAATATTTACTAATGCATTCATGAAAAACCTTTACCTTTATTAAAAAAAATAAATATTAAAAAATATATAATTATATTATTTAAAAAAATATTTAATAATAATATATAATTATATTATTTTAAATACTTATTAATTAACTAAATAAGGGAGTAACTTTCCCTCCACTAAAATATGACCACCTCAAAAATAATTTATAAAATAGAATATTTGTTCTCATTTTTAAAATATACTAAATAAAAATATATCATCAAATATAAGACACTACCTCACCTCTTAATTAGATTATTAAAAAATATTAAGGCGGCATTCTTCAATTTCTTTAAATATAATATATATCACATATTATATACATTAATTTATTTTCTAAAGGTTCTTTCTCCATATTTATGATGACATAAATGGATCACAGAAAATTCACGAGATGTCAGTATGCTTTTCATTTATCTTTTCTCGCCTTTTGATGGATAATGACACCGTCTAAATCTTTAGTTCTTTCGGTAAGATATTTCCAGCTTTATAAATTAACTCACTTCTTCCATACAGTTATAGTGATATATGAAAAAAAGGAGATAGAATGGACACATTATCTGTATAGATATTTACAGATATGTATACCTTAATATTTAACATGGTGTAAATGATTTTGTAAATAGTTATAATTTTAGCTAAGGAGGTGTTTTTTCCTTTTATTTCTTGTTTTGTTTTTTTACCCTTTTTATTAGGATGGATGATGGTGTTGTTTTGATTATTTTAGGAAATATTGATTAATATTGTAATAGTTTTTGGGAGTTATAATATGTTTTTTCTTCATGGTAGTTCCCTTATGTTTATAGAGTTTTATTAATATATGTCTTTTCTATAAAGTAAGATTAATTAAATTATTTGTTTCTTTCGGTTAATGCTTTCCTTTTTTTTTCAACAAAAATCTTTTTTTAAAACATTTTTTTTTAATGTTATTACAATTGCAATCTCTAGTGCTTACAATTTTTTTTTTTGCAATCTCTAGTATTATCATTATAATTTTCTACAATTTAAAGAGAACAACTCCGAGTTAAATATATGTAAATTTAGGCTTTATTTTTAATAATAGTTTCAAAAAATTGGAAACCATATAGGTAGTTTCATTTCAATGGACTTTGTCAAGATGAATTGATGCAACCACAACAGCCGCAACAATTAAGATTTACCTCAGCTGCCATAGTCTTATGAAATCATTCAAATCATCACATAGTAAGTGTTATGCAACCAACTCACAAAATAGAATAAGAGATAGATCAACGACTTCAAAATTAGCCTCTTCGAGGGGGCAACCTCCTTTACATTACACAAATGAACAATTCTTGGATGATACAAATGACAAAACCTCCTTTCTATATATAGGAGTTTAAGGGGTCATAATATAATCAGAGCCGACATAACAATAATAATGTAAAGGCACAACAATAACAATAGTGGGCTTCTATGGGGCACAATAATAACAATATGGGGACAATAGGGGCATAACAATAACAATAAGGGGCTACAATGACAATAATAATGGGGGAATACACTAGTATTATAGGGACCTAACATGCCCCTCTCCTTCAAAAAAGTGTTGTCCTCAATGCTTGAGTAGTTCTGGATGCTTCTGTATAAAATTCTCATCCTCCCATGTGGAATCTTCAGTGGGTAAGTTCTTCCACTTGATGAGATACTCTGAAATTGATCAATTTTGTAGTTGTCGAGTTCTTATTTCTGTGACTCTTCTGTTTCCAATATGATTTTTCCTTCCTCGTCAAGTTCGGGCAATATTATTTGAACTAGGAGCTTGACACCTATAACCTTCTTTAAGTATGAAACATGGAAAACTCGGTGCACTCGGGAAGATGCAGGAAGCTCCAATTTGTATGCCATAGTACCAATCTTTTGCGACACCTTGTAAGGACCATAATACTTTGGTGATAATTTATCATCCTTCTTAGCTTGCTTGAGGGACATTTGTTTATATGGTTGTAGCTGTAAAAATACTGAGTCGCCTACATCAAAACTTCTTTCGCTGCAATGTTGATATGCTTATTGTTTCATTCTATTCTGCGCCAAAGTGAGGTTATCCTTTAAGAGTTGGAGAACTTGTTGTTGATGCTCGATGTGATCTTCCATTGTTTGAACCTTAGAAATTTCTCTTAAAGATGATCTGATGGACGGTGGATGATATCCATAAGGTGCCATAAATGGGGTCATTTTTGCTGTAGTATGGAAGGAAGTGTTATACCACAATTCAGCCAGAGGTAACCACTTGACCCATTGTGTCTCTTTATCAGATACAAAGTAATGAAGATATCGTCCAAACATTTTTTCACTATCTCAATTTTCCCTTCATTTTGAGGATGATAAGATGATCTATGAGCTAATTGAGTACCCAGACAAGAAAATAATTTGGTCCAAAATTTTCCAGTGAAAATGGGATCTTTGTCGCTTATAATAATATTTGGGTTTCCATGTAGCCTTTGAATTATTTCCATAAATGTAGTAGCAAATGTACTGGATTTAAATGGATGAGATAATGCATAAAAGTGTGCATACTTGGTAAGTCTATCAACTACCACCATGATGACACTCTTTCCTTCAGACTTGGGTAAACCTGTGATAAAATCCATTGAAAGCTCCTCCCAACGTTGACTTGGAATGGATAAAAGTTGTAATAGACCCAGGGTCTTAATTGTCTCAACTTTATTTTGTTGGAAAACCAAACATTCCGCCACAAACTTTTGAATATCAGATTTAAGGCCATCCCAAAAAAATTCCTTCTTAACCATATGGTAAGTTTTTAAAAATCCTGAGTGCCCTCCTAAGGGAGAGGTGTGAAATTCCAGAAGAATATTTTGTTTGAGTTGGGAATTCTTACAGAGGTATAAGCGATCTTTGTACCATAACGAATCATTTTTCCAGCTAAATGTATCAGATGTACTGAGATCTTGCTGCAACTTTTGAATTAGTGCCCACACTTCTTCATCATTCTTCCATTCATCCATTGCTTCATTTATCCAATCTGGTTGGATGATAGAAATGGCACAAAACAATGCTTTCACATCCTCATCCTTTCTTGAGAGTGCATCTACAACAACATTTTTCTTCCCTTTTTTGTAGATGATTTCAAAGTCATAACCCAACATCTTTGTGACCCATTTTTTCTGCTCTTATGAAGATAATCTTTGTTCTAAAAAGTATTTAAGACTATCATGATCCGTTTTTACCTTGAAGTGTCTTCCCATTAGGTAAGGTCACCATTTCTTAAGTGCATGCAGTATTGCTAACATTTCCTTCTCATAAATAGCTTTGTGTAAATACTTTCCTTTGATTGGATGACTTTCAAAAGCAATGGGTCTTCCTTCTTGCATTAAAACAACACCAATTCCATTTCTTGAGGCATCACATTCCACAATAAAGGTTTTTGTGAAGTTTGGCGTAGCTAAGACCGATGCTTGGCACATTGCCTCTTTAAGATGTTCAAAGGTCTTTGTTGCTTCTGGAGTCCAAGAAAATGCATCTTTCTTCAGTAATGTTGTTAGAGGTGCTGCTATTTTCCCATAATTCTTAACAAAATTGCGATAATACCCTGTCAACCCGAGAAATCCTTGCAGATTCTTTATGGATGTGGGGGTTTTTCATTCCTTAATGGATTTAATTTTGTAGGGTCTACCTTAACACCTTCATGAGATACAATATGACCCAGATATTCCACCTCCTATACTCCAAAGAAACATTTGGAGGTTTTTGCATATAATTGTTTCTCCTCCAATAGTTTGAGCACCCTGTCAACATGTTGAACATGATCCTTCCAAGACTTATTGTAGATTAGTATATCATCAAAAAATTCTAACACAAATTTTCTAAGGAAGGGTTTGAAAATGGAATTCAACAAACCTTGAAATGTAGAAGGTGCCTTGGTAAGGCCAAAAGGCATGACCAAAAATTCATAATGACTCTCATGAGTTCTAAATGGTGTTTTTGGAATGTCTTCAGACTCCATTCTGATTTGATGATATCCTAAACAAAGAGCCAACTTGGTGAAGTAAATTGCTCCGTGTAATTCATCCAATAATTCATCAATGACGGGAATGGGAAATTTATCTTTAATAGTGAGCTTGTTGAGCTCCCTATAATCCTGACACATGTGGCATGATTCATCCTTCTTGTGCAGCAATACTATTGGAGTAGAGAAAGAACTTTGACTAGGTTGAATTATACCAACCTCTAGCGTTTCTGCAACCATACGTTCAATTTCACTCTTTTGGGCATAAGGATATCTGTAAGGCTTGATGTTTGGAGGAACACTTCCTAGAATCAAATGAATAGCATGATCATGATCACGAATAAGTGGGAGGACTTTGGGAGTCTCAAATACCTTGGAATTATTGTCCAAGACTTTTTTGAGATCTGGATAAACAGATGATTTTGATGTGGGAACTTCTAGTGAACATAATTGTGCAATTATGCCCCGTTTCTCTTTCTTTAGAAGCTTTGTCTTATCGTTAGAGTTGATTATCTTTCACGGTTTCCCTATGATACCCCTTAATTCAACTTCCTTTCCTTCCCAAAAAAAATTCAAGAAAAGTTCTTGAAAATTAAAAGCTAGCATACCCAAATATTGTAGTCAATAGACTCCTAGTACAACATCAACACCACCCATTGGAATAGAAATCATTGGAATATTCAATACATATTCTCCCATGAATAGCTTGATATTATGGCAATTTCGAGAGCAATTTATGGTTCCTCCATTTGCAACCATCACTTAACACTCTGATGTTGTATATAGGAAGCAATTCAATTCCTTGGCTATCTTGCAATGAATAAAATTATGGGTACTACCCGAATCAATCAACATTATTACCTTTTTCTTCTTGATATGTCCTTCTATCTTAAGAGTTTGAGGAGTGGTAATTCCTGCCAATGCATTACAAGATATGGTTAGATTCATTTCTTCTTTCTCTAGGATTGGTTCCTACTGAATATCCTCTTCTTTTGACGTTTCTTATTCCTTTTCTTCCTCCTCTTTACAATCTATGTAAAATAATTTCTTCTAAACACACTAATGACTTTTAGTGTATTTTCTATCACAACTATAACAAAGCCCTTTTGCTCCTTTTTCTTCCAATTGTTGTGATGTCAACCTTGTAGCTTGTGGAAGGCTATGGGAAACAACACTTCCATCTTTATAGTTGTGAGTGGTAGGCTTCCCTATTTCCATAATTTTTCTTTCAATTTTTATTGCCAACCTGAATGCCTTCTCCAATGAATCAAGTTCCCAAAAGCAAACCTCATGTTGAATGTTATCCTTTAAAGTCCCTATGAACACATCAATCCTATGCTCCTCTAGAATATCATTTACCCTTATATTCAATTTTTGGAAGTCCTCAATGTGATCGACCATTGAACCCTTTTATTTGAGATTTATCAATTGGTTGAAGAAGGTATTTCTCTTTGTATCATCATAATGTGCTATCATATAGTCCGTAAAAATTGACCAAGTGACAATTTTTTTAGAAGAGAAAAGCCATTGATACCATACAAACTGATTGGGTTCCAAATATAAAGCTGCAATGTGTACCTTTTGTGTGTTTTTCACATTATGGAGATCGAATATTTCTCCATTTGTAGTATCCATGTTACGAGATCCTTGCCATTGAACTTCCTCATATCGATATTTGGAATGTGGTGGGTCGTCAATCCAACATTAAAGTCTATGAAATCATGATTAACATTTCTTTTGTTCTCATCATGAGTTTCCTCTACTACCTTTTCACCATTAGGAAGCCTTTCTTGTAGCAACTTTGTCAAACCTTCCATGTCTTTCTTCAAATCTTCAATGTTTTCTTTCTTCAAATCATGATTAATATTTCTTTTGTTCTCATCATGAGTTTCCTCTACTACCTTTTCTCCATTAGGAAACCTTTCTTGTAGCAACTTTGTCAAACCTTCTGTTGTCGCTCCCAGAGACAGCCTCAGATTGCTTACAAGACCAGTGCCTGGGCACATCTAAATTTGGAGTGTCTCAAATGATTCACAGTAAAGGGAGACCTCACTTATATTCTATATGTATATATAATGGGTTGGTTCATTCACCTAAAGGAGTAAGACATGAATTTCTTGGTACTTCTTCCCATATACAAATCTCAGAAATATGTATAAAACAGTGGAGGCTGAGTAGTCCAAGGACTTATAGTTTAATAGACTTTTGCAAAGCAATGATAGAGGATGAGGAGGAGGAGTAACTCATCATATGGAGCTTACAACATCAAGAATTCTATGCATAACACATAGAGCTTGCAGCTTTAAGAATTCCTATACTTATCTGAGTCAGAAGTAGATATAATGGGAAGAAGAGAGGCTATGTGCTATGATTCATGAAGAGAAACTATTAAAGATATAATTTCAATAATCCATGCAGGCACTAGCATTAACAATGTCGATACAAATGAATATGTGAGGAACTTACAGGCACATGCATAACATATTGATACCAACAAATCTGTGAGGAAGTCTTGAAATATTTCTAACAATAGTAATTACATGAATTCAGAGAAGAAACATGAAAAAAATGGGTTTTAACAAAGGGAGAACATACTATAATACTTGGAGGGGGAATCACCACCATTTCTCTTCATATTCTAGAAAATCTGTATTGTAAAGCCATACAGTCTGAAAATAACATGTAGTGTTTCTTTAGAATTTCTGAACCTTTGTTAAGTCTTGATTTCCCCTATTTATCTAGAGAGGGGAGAAAGAACATTCATTACAACAAAATATCTCTAGTCTAGATTTAGTTGTCAGGTCGACTAGCTGTCTCAGTCATAAATGGCTCTGTGGCCCAAAAATATTATAGAATTAAATGCCTCATGAAAGGAGGCATGTTATAGTACAGTAAATAAGAAATAATCACTAAAAGAAAAAAATGTCATTGGTGAGGGTCATGCCTGTGACGGACCTTTAAGGTCTGTCATCAATGTCACATATGGTGACAGTCTTTAAAAAAACGTTGTTGTAAGTGTATATAGTGATGGTCCTTTAAGGTTTATCACCAACTCCATTTTCAATGACACTTTTGGTGAGGGTCGTTAAAGGCCCGTCACTAATTTTCTCTTTGGTGACACTTGTGGTGAGGGTCGTTAAAGGCCCATCACTAATTCTCTCTTTGGTGACACTTCCAGTGATGATCTTTGATTGACCCTCACCAATGCTCTTTTTGGTTACTTTTGGTGACGGTAAAAAAATGTCCGTCATCATTGATCATTCCAATGAGTTTTTGATGATGCTTCATGCCTGTGACATACCTTTAAGGTCCATTACCAATGTCAGATATGCTGATGGTCTTTAAAAAACGTTGTTGTAAGTGTATATAGTGATGGTCCTTTAAGGTTTGTCACCGAATCCATTTTCAATGACACTTTTGGTGAGGGTCGTTAAAAGCCAGTCACTAATTCTCTCTTTGGTGACACTTTTGGTGAGGATCGTTAAAGGCCCATCACTAATTCTCTCTTTGGTGACACTTCTAGTGACGATATTTTATTGACCCTCACCAATGCTCTTTTTGGTTACTTTTGGTGATGGTAAAAAAATGTTCGTCATCATTGATCATTCCAATGAGTTTTTGATGACACTATGTACTTGTTACTATATTTTTTTGTCAAAAGATAACGATTTAAGACCATTGTTGTGGAGTATTTTTCATTATGTGTCCAAGGTCATAGTGGTTATATTCAATCAATTTTTTTAGAAGTAATTAGTGTATATCATTTCCCTCAAGTCATAAGAATATAGTTTTCCTATGAGTCAACACATGATTCATCTCTATTAGGTTTATTATCTAGCAAATTTCCTTTAAATAAAGTTCCACTAGTGTGTGTAGGAACTATATTATTTAATACATAATCAAGCTTTGTAAATTCTATTAATGAGAGAGACCTAACACTCCTCAACACTCATGGCACACCTTAACATGCTTTGGAACAGTACACTAACATTCCTTGGCACCTCGCATGTCTTGGAACATCTTTGTACCTGGAACATATTTGTACCTAGAACATCTTGCCATGAGTAGGACACCCAAGCACATGTTGGCATGCCCTAGCATAGAATAGCACTCCCCTATCATGTGTTGGCATGCCCTGTAGTCCCTAGCATGCCTTGGAACACCTTGGCATAATATTGCATTGACAAACATTAGCACTTGGCACACATTGGCACTTGGAATGTATTGGAACATATTATTAGTGTGCCTAGCATGCCCCTTTTGAAAAAGATAAAGTCCCGACTTATTAACCCTCTTATGTGTTCATTTCCTTACATTTTAGCTTGGTTATTCCTTTTGTTTCCTTGAAACTCCTTGACGCATATTGGCATACTCTGGCACCCTACACATCCTAGCATGTCTTAGCACCTGTCATGCCTTGACAATATTTGGTACATGTTAGCACACCCCGAAACTACCTAGCACACTCTAGCACTTCTTGACATGCCCTGATATTCCTTGACATGCCTTACCCATGCTTAGCATACCTTGTCACTCCCTCCTTGGCATGACAACTAGCACTCATTGACACTCCCCGACACACCCTCATATTCATTCACTTCCATGAATTTTGACCTAGTGCTCCCTTGTGTTTTCCTAGTACTCCCTAACACTCCTCAGCATGCATTGGAACTCTCTAGCACACCTTAGAACTCTTCGATATGCTCTGCCACTTCATAGCATGCATCACACTCCCTGGCGCACATTGGCACTTGGCACGTGTTGGAACTTGGCAAGTCTTAGCATGTTTGGCATGCGTTGAGATGACTTGGTATGATTTGGCATGGTTTAATATTAAATTTATTTGAGATCAATTATTGGAAACTAGATGAGAAGAAACAGAGGAAGATTTGGCACTTAGAATGCATTGACACTTGGCACCTATTGGCACCTAGTGTTGGTGTGCCTAGCATGCCCCTCATGGAAAAGGTAAATTGATGACTTATTAACCCTATTATGTGCTCATTTCCTTTTAGTTTAACTTGTTCCTCCCTTTTGTTGCCTTGACAGTCCTTGGCATGCATTGTCACACCCTTGTACATCTTGGCATGCCTTAGCACTTGGCACATCTTAGCTTGTTTGACATGTCTTCGTACTATCTGGCACATGTTAGAATGCCCTAGCATTCCCTAACACACCTTGGCAGTCATTACCTCACAACTAGCATTACATTTTTCCATGAATTGGGAACCTTACATTCACTAGAACACCTTGGCACTCCCTAGTTGTCATGCCCTCTGTTATCCTCCACAATGTCCTAGGTTGATGAGGAGATCGACAGAGGTAACCACATACCAATCTTTTAGTTTGGTAGCTAGCCCTACCAAACCAGAGAGGGCTCTCTCTATGAAATCACAGCCAAGAGATGATTGGAATGTAAAGTATTTTAGGCTAGATAGCTAGGCTTAGGTGGGTTTTGGAAAATTTAGGGTTTTGTTGCTGGATAAGGGAGAAAAACCAGGTAGCTAGGTCAGAGAATCAAAGGATTACAACAAAAAATATATAAAGGAGCAAGGTAGCATTACTTTTGTGATGGATCTTAGGTTTTGTCGGTGTAGTGTAGTGTTTAGAAGAAGCAAAAGGTCTTAATAAGCATGACACATGAATTCATTAAGAAAGAAAGAAAGTAACACATAATTATTTTTCCATCAAAACAAAGCTTTATGCAAATAATTATGTTTATAAACTGTAAGGAAAACCATTGAAGAATTGATGAATGGAAAGAGAAGATGAATATCTTTCATATAAAGCTATAACAGAGAAAAAACAACATCACAAAATTACTGCACATGAATTCCTAGAGAATAGCTTCAAATTGTGTCCTTTGATTTCCAGAAAATGTCCAAGTACAAGCTACAATAGTTATCTCCTCTGAAATCCAACTCATTCTTTCATTGAGAAACTGATACATAAAGAACAAAACAACATCTCCCCACTCTTAAGGGTCAAATCCATGACTCTAGGAACTGTTCCATGAGGTGTTCTAACCAAACCCTAATGTCTAGGGAAGTTAAAAACAACTTCTACAATTAACTTTGACTCCAACCTCTCTCATAAACGAGGTCAAATTTACATCAAAACAACTTACAAATACTAACCACCCATTATTTACATTTAATTTGACCCTTCACATTCATCTACTTCACCCTTTTTACTTTAAACAAAGTCAAACTAGGAATTACAAAAGATTACACAGTGAAAATTTTACAAAAATCTCAGAAATTTCCAGGTGTGCAGCAAGTAGTTGGAGGCCATTTTTGAGTGCCTTTCTGAAGTCCAAATCGAGATCTGAGGCCTGTTTTGGAAATCTGGGAGCGTGTGTATGTCTTTAGAGTATTTTTTCACTCAAAGGACCCATTTTTGGCTGAGATATGGCCATTCTCCCAAGGTGTCTCTAGGTGCGCAGCGAAATGGAAAAATAGGGGTAGAAAGGTGATTTTTGGCTTCTTTTTTGCAAATTTCTCCAAAACGTAGCCCTAGACCAGGAAAGTGGGAAAATTGGTTTTGAGAGGGGGTCATAAGCTTTCCAAAAATGATAATTTTACATCATTTTTAGCCCTATGAAGAAGCACAGCATGAGCTCGTTGCGCTCCTAGACAGAAAATTACCAAAAAATTGTAAGTCTGCACGAGTCTGCACCAAAACACAAAATTTTCTCCAAATCCTCCCAAAATTTGTCCAGAGATACTTGATGAGGTATGTTATGCAATAATGGATGCATCAGCAAGCAAAACCCTTCTCCTCTTGGTTGAATAAGGCTTCCTTGAGTTTTTCCTTCAACTGCTTAATTTTGACCTTGGCAACCCAATTCCTTGTGTAATAATGGATGGACATTTTCTTTTGCAACTTATTATCCCTATTGGTCTTTTCAGGGAGATTCTCAAGGTGGAAATTGATTTTTTCAAGCCAAAAATCCCTGTCCTAATTTATTTCGATGGCAATACTATCTTCAAAGGTCAATTCTTCCATTGGTGGCTTTTGTTCTCTTTCCCTCTGAAGTGCCTTCCTAAGAACCATTGTCCTTGTTATTTTCCTTTCCACATGTCCTTCATGCTGCTCAGTGTCCTCATGGTCCACCACTTCCTTGACTTTCATCTCTTGTTTCTTGGCTTTGAATTTCTCTTTCTCTATGACTAGCTGTTTTGCCTTAAGTTGAATATTTTCTTGCTCAAGGAAGGAAATGATGAATTTGGTCCTTTCCAAATTGTCCTTGACCTCCATGATCTAAGAATCCTTCTCTTTGATGACTTGTTTCAGGGTTTGATTCTCATCATGTGCCTCCAATTCAACTAGGTCAAAGTCATGCTCAATGGGCTCCTCATCATGCAAAGAAGCCTCATGATGTGATGGTGATCCTTGTTCTGCTGATGTAGTAGGCTTGGCCCCTTCCTCAATTTGAGGAGAAAACACAAGCCTTCTACCTCTCTGATATGTCTTGGTCACCTCAGGCCTAGGTGCCTTGGAAATCTCATCATGTTTGCTTGATGACCCCACCTCCATGGATGTACTGACATGGTTTGGTGTTGGCTTGGTGAAGTGGTTATATGCGTTTTCAAGGCTGCCTCAATGAAGGTGTCCCATGTCATGTTCTTCTCTGTCAACTGATGGAGTACTATAACCTTTATCAGGCTATGGTGAAAGAGGCTGGGATAATGCACTTTTCCTTTCAATTTCACCCTTTCAGACATTTTGGTTAGGCTCCTATACAAGTAGCTGGACAAATTTAGAGACTTGGCAACTATAAAGTGCATGAGCAGTCTTATGTGGTATTGATATAACCTGGAAAATCTGCCCTCACATGTGAAGAACTTCATGAAAACCTTCATCAATGGTGCATATCTCTCCAACAAGTATATGAATGGGAAAACATGTGAGTGAGCTCCTTTTTATTGTGATTTCAAGTAGGGTTTGTACTCTTCTAGGTCTAGGTTCATGCCTTTGAACCAATTTTCACCATGGTTTGGTATGCATGTAGCTTGAGAGATGGCATCCAATGAAAACATGAAATCAGTCCCTACAATTGTGATCTTGTCTTCCTTCAAGGTGAAGGAAAATATACCTATGAGATGCTTATGGTAGCCTACTTCCTGCACTCTTTGACAAAACCCTAAACAATTGACATCTTCAAAGAATTTCATGACAAATGGGGAGGAGGTGATTTCATTGCAATTAGAGGGCTCAAACCTCATTATCTTTCCCCCCTTTTTTTACTTCCTCTTCTTTGATGGTGACGAGTCAAGCTCCATACTTCAAACCCTAGGTGAAAGGCAAGCACAAATAGTGAAATTGGCTGTTGTGAGGGAATGAGGCAGTATGATGGACTTAGGAGTTGCTTAAATTTGTAAGGAAATTTAGGAGGGTAGGGGATGATGTTAGTGAGTAGGGGAAAAGGGAATTTTTGGAAATGAGTGAGGGGAGAGGGTGGAAAAGGCCAAAACATAGGCCTATCCTAGAAAGAGATAGGGTAGATTAGGGTTTAGAGGAAAATGATAGAAAATGAGGGGATAAGGCTTTGTGATGGATGGAAATGGTGTATTAGCTATAAACAGAGGTGTAGGGACAAGGAATCTAGGGATTAGGGAAACAACCCATCATTTGAGGATCAAAATCATGAAAATCTCGTAAACCCTAAAAGAAGAAGTATCTGATCATTTTCTTGACATATGAGGTAAAGGAGGGCATGAAAATGATTAAACTTACTTGTTATAGAGCCTAGAGGATGAAATGATTGAAGAGGATCTTTGAAAAATGAATTTTGGTGGTCAAAAAACAATTTTGGACAACTTTGCCCCGTGCGCAACGAAGGCTTCCTATGCACAGTGTGCTGTCTAGGTACGTAATGAAGGCTCTTTGTGCGTAGCGATAATAATTTTTTTCTAGTGAGGGCTATGGAATCACAATTTTTTGCAAAGGAGAGGGGGGAGATCGATGCCAGGATGGTAGACAAGTGAAAATGAGTGTGAATGAGCTCCTCCATGTGATTTTATAATTTGCTTTTGGTGTCTAAGTGATTAATGAGGTAGGATGGCCCACCTCACCAATTCACTTTCTTTTTTAGTTTTGTAGCCTTAGGACCTCTTCTTGTAACTTTAGAACCTTAGGAACATTATTACATCTAAAAACATAAATTACATTTGAAATCAAGTGTTATTGAACAAATTTACCTATTGCTACTCCTCATTTGCCGAATTTATACATGAAATGATTGATTTTGTGACCTTAACCCTAATGACCTAATGGTGACACTGAGCTGAATGGAGACCATGATGATGTGACTGAAGTGATATTAATGATGTTTTCATGATGGTAGACTCAACTGAGTGATGAAAGTGATCGGCATATGAAATTCTTGAGAGAGTGTAAATAGCCCTAGACACACTAACCAGTGACCAATTTTTTATTTGAAGACTCTGTTAGTGTCGGTATCTTCATCCCTCCATCAGTGATCAAAATTCTCTTGTTGCATTGCATGTTAGGTGTCTCATCTGATTAGTGGAATTCCATTAGGATCATGGATCATCTGATGACAGTGGTATTTTATAAATTTTTCCCTCATGATCTTTACATGCTGGCCCATTTTCAGGTCATTTACAGTCATTTTTGTCTTTACATCTCTAAAAAGTCATTTTTAGGGTTTTAGGTCTCATTAGGTCTAGGGTTTGTCCTCAAGGTATTGTAAAAGCTCAATAATGGTCAGCAAGCGCATGAGGAGGTCAAATAAAGTCTCAACAACAAAAATTTCAATAATCACATGCTCAGTGATTGATTTTTCCTCAAAACCTTGTTTTGAGGAAAAACAGAGTTTTTTATGTTTTATGTACAAAATTTTATGTAATTTCATTTTTCTATATGTAATAATTTCAAGAGGCAGCCCTAGTCACCTTGCCAAGCCTCTGCACTCCAGTTCCTGCAAAAGAAACAAAATTTCAAAGCATTTAGTCCATCAAAGGCAAAAAGTAAGACAAACTGCCCAAAACAGAGTTTTAAAAAACAAGTGAAATACAAACATTAGGAAAGTGGGTTTTCATAAGTGAAAAATCAAAATCATTGGTATATAAAGTGTTTTCATGTCAAAGGAAGCTCATTTGTATGCCAAAGGAGAAGAGAGCAAGTGCAAATCGTGTTTTCGAGCCAAAGGAGCGATTTTGCATCCAAACAGTGAAAACTTGGAGGCGCGACACACCTGGCCTGCGCGGCGCACACAGAGAAAAATTTGCACTGGGTTTCTAACTGGCGCGACGCACCTGTGAGTGTGCGTGGTGCATCAGTCTTCAAGGCCCGAAATCATCCAAATCTTCCTCCAAAGCTCCCAAATCACAAATTCTTCATTTCACAAGTAAGTTGACACCCCCATATTGCCGATGTATGAGTTTCCATCAGTGTTTATAGTGTTTCAATAGGGAAAAAATTAAACCCTAGTTCCTTGCACAGTTGTATTGAGAAAACTGCCTAGGGTTTACAAATTACAGTTTTTGCTGTCCTATTCACCCCTGCCATTTCACTTCCCCTCACTACCATTTCATTCACCTCTTTCCTCCTTCCCTTTTTCACTCACACTTACCTATTCCCCCTATCCCTAAAACTAATAACCCTAATCCCTAATCCCACTACCCCAAACCCTAAATTGATAGCCCAAAACCCTAAACATCATTCCCCAAACCCTGCAATTTCCAATAACCCTACAAGCAGCATCCCAAACCCCCTATTCACAGTCCCTTCATAGTCCTTATCATCAATCCCTGTTGTTTAGCAGCAAATACCTATTGACACTATAAAATCTCTTCATACTCATCTAAGAAAAATCAAGCATTGGCAAACATGGAGTCAGATTCTTCTTATGACAGAAATGAGGAAACAGTCAGTGACTCCTCCAAAGAAATTCATGCACCAAGGAGACCTCACAAGGGTGGAAAACATATCCGGGAGGAGCCCACTACACTTACTGAGTTGTTGGCTTGCCCAATTGCTGTAGCATGCTTCAAACATCAGTCCTGCTATCAATTTTGTGAGATGGTGGAAAGAGTCAAATACCATCATGAGCTGGCTAGATTGTTTGTCCTCCATCTTCACAACGGTCAAGTCAATTTGGCAGGTGTGACATTCACTTTGACACCGGAATCTATAGCTGAAGCAACAGGTATTCTGAATGTGGGTGAGCAATGGAACAAGAGACAGCTGGTGGATAGGGAACATTATGAGCCTTATATCAAGGCTGGTTTTCAGAGGCAAATTAGTAGAGTTTTCCCTTTCAGGTATCTTCAGGACACATATGCTCCATTGATGAAGCTCATAATCAAATATTTCAGTTGTGAAGGCAGATTTTCTTGCCTGTATGCCTACCACATCATATTATTGATGCATTTCACTAGGGTGAGGATGATGAACCTCCCCTATTTCATATGCCGGAATATCGAGAAAATGACCACATTGGTGCAAAGGAAACCTCCTAGTCAGCAGTATAACAACATCTATCACTTTGCATTAATCAAGATTGTGGTTTTGCATCAGCTTAGTTTACTGAATGTTTCATGGGAGGATTTCATTTCACATGAGGTCTTCACAGGCTCTCAAGTACCCCCACCAGTTTTTCATGAGGTAGGAGAGCCTTCACATCAGCAAGAGGTGCATGAGACTCAAACCACCAGTGTGCCAGTGTTTGTCACTTACCAAAAGGGCACAAGGAGATTGTTTGCAGCAGCAAAACGAGTACTATCTCCACCCGGGGTGGAAGGGGTCTCATTTCCTTCAATAGCAAAGCAGGTACAGGACAAGGGTAAGCAGCCATTGCATGATGAGGGGCCTTCAGAAGGTCAAGAGAGAGATTTCATTCTCATTCAGGATGATGACATCGATTTGGGCTCCCAAAGCTCAAAGCTCAAGGAGATCATTCAAGAACAACAAGCTGACATTCATGACTTGTCTCTCAACTTGGAAAGAGCACAGTGGATAATCAACTATCGTGAGTAGAGAAACAAACAGTTAGAGGATCAGCAAACCATCATGGAGCTCCAAAACATAAGAGAAAATCGGCAAGCTGCCAAGAGGAGGAAAGTCAAGTTGACACCACTTGAACAAGAAATTGATGCTGATCATGAATCTTGGCTTGAGAGAGTAAACATGCACTTGGAAAAGATGCTGGAGAAGGGAAACAAAGAGAAGAAGATGTTGAGACACATGGCCTATCACTATTTGGCGAGAAACAAAGTTTGCACAACAAGAATTAGGATTTTGAAGGCCAAATTGAGGAAAGTTTTGAGGAAGAGGAAAGAGCAAGACAAGCTCAAGATTTTGGCTGAGGCTTCCTTAGCCCAACATAGCACTTGATGCAAGACACTCAACCCAAATTTCAAGAAATTTGGGATAATTTTTTTCAATTTTGAATTTTTGGAGCAAAACACAGGTTTTTCTGCCTGATGCGCTGCGCCACCTAGCGCGTGCTTTTGATAGGGACCTCCTTTGGAGGAAAACTCAGCATTTTTGGATTCCTTAGGCAAAAATATGAATGCCCACAAATGGCCAAGAAATTTTGTCAAGTTTTGAGCTTCCAAAAGGGTTAAAAACACCTCAAAAATGACCTTTCTGCCCCTTTTTGGCCACACAGGAAGTAGTGTTGGGAGAACTCACTTTTGGAGGGGCAAATGGACTCCAAATTTAGAAATTCCACTTGTTATAGAAAGTAGATAGATAGACCTTTCCAACAAGCCCACTTGGAGAAAATTTGGTGCACGGGAAGGCCTCCAAAATCAGCTGCAAAAAGGTGCGGCGCACAGGGACAAGAGCGCAACGCACAGGATGGAAAATTGACTTTTTTGCTCAAAAAAGTCTGTTTTTCGCCTAGTTTTTTTTTTGTTTTTTTTGTTTTTGTTTTTTTTTGTTTTTTTTTTTTTTCAGTTTGACTTTTCTCTCTCTCATAATCAAAATCATGATGTAATTTGATGTAACTTGATGGAATTTGATGTAAATATGCTAAAATTTCACTCATGGAGGTAGATACATCATGAAAAGGTAGTTTTGAACTGAATGAATCAATTTCCTAGATTTTAGAGGCAAGCTGTTCCACTGCCTACTTTTTAGTTCTTAGTTTAGATCTTGTTGGAACAACTCCTAAACTCATGAATTCAACCCCTAAAGCCTAGCATGAGTTGTTTTGTTGCCTATATCTAGTAGTTTTTCAGTCATTGGTAAAGGTTGGACTCTTGTGAAAGCTTTGAGCAGCATTGTACATTCATCTCTGCAGTTTGGCAAAGGAATAGACCAGGGTTTGCAGCCTTTTGTGGGATTCTTGTGGAAAATTGATTTGGTATAGTGTCTTCTTCTGTAATTCAAGTTTTACATGTGTTTATGTATGCCATTTTCTCTCTTTTTCAGCTGAACTAAATGAATCAAGGATAAAGGTAGAAATCATTGAAATTGCAGTGCTCTACCTAGGGTTTGTTTGGTTATTTATGTTTTCTACTGTTTGAAGAGGATCCCTGAGACTCTCATGCCCTCTCCAACTCCTCACCAGTCCTAAGACTCTCCATCTCATTCAATTTAAAGTACTAAACCATTTGCCTACCTCGCCCCACAGAAACCTCTGCAAAACTGAGTCCATTCCCCGGACCCAAATCTGCCTTTCACTTTTGAGCCAGCAAAACATCATGAAATTCAATCAAACTCCTCTGAGCATATACCTAGCTTAAAATTAGTCTTTACATAAGTCATCTCAAGCTTTAGTGATCATATTTTCCTGAGATTGACAAGGAGAGAGCCCTCTCCTGACCTGGTAGGGCTAGCTACCAGGTTAAGCATGGTTTGATGTTACCCTAGATCCTGGCTTTCTCATCCTGAGGTAGATTTAGGCTGTAACAGACTCACTGAAATGACAAAAAAATCGACTTGACACCCTAACAACACCTTGCAGGAGCATATTTGATCACTGGTGACAGGCTTAACTGACTGACACTAACACCCTCACAGATAACCTTACTTTTTTTGCGACTTGGAAACCCAACGAATTCATTAGAAAAACAATATTGTGCCCAACCCAAAGTCTCCCTTTCTCTGAAATTGTTTTTTCCACGCCTTATCACAACCATAGGATTGCCCCCTGCAAGTCCTATTATGAAATTCTCCTAAAACACTTCATCCTTGGGACACCTAGAATTCAATGACACTCCTTAGCACACACTCTTATTTGTTCATTTCCAATAATTTTGACCTAGTTCTCCCTTGTGTTCCCTTGACTCTCCCTAACACTCCTCACCATCCATTGACATTGTCTGCCATGTGTTAGCACACCTTTTCATTCCTTGGCATGCCCTGGAACTCCTTAGCTATCATGCCAAATGATAAGGGTTTTGATTTAAGATAAGATGATCTAGTCCCACTGATGGATTCTTTTCATCATAGTTGTAAGGATGAGAAGAGGTTTTCACTGTGAACCTTAGCTAGCAGGAAGGAATTCTTGGTTGAATCTAATCAACTAGTAGTGGTAACATCATCCCAATTGGCTAATGCTATATGTTGTATGAACTTGTTTGCACCCCTTGTTGGTTCTTAGCTTCTTTTATGCCATAGCAGCTTATTGTTGTCCCTTAATGGAAGATGAGTAAAATGTAGATATCGGGCAAGCTCTATCTCTGCCTATCACAAAAGGTTAGAGAAACATCCACACACACATAGGAGGAGTACACTCATCCCTAACATATATGGTATGGGTTTCTTATGCCTAGGCCAAGGAGATACTTATCAGCGATGTAAATTGGCTTTGATGTGGAGACTATGAAAAAGAATAATATCATATGGCACATTAGACACACTGAACGGGTTTGAAACCCTCCTCTTGCATAGATACACACCTTAACACGGGGTGAAACCCTCATAAATCAATAGGACACCCTTAATGGCTCTGACAAGCCTCTGACCTCCCTCCATATAACACTTGATGGGTTGAAACCCTACAACTGGAAGTAAGGAAGGAAGGATGGGTTCACATTTTGGTTGTGGACCATCATAGTTGGATGGGGAAAGTTCAACGTCTCGATGCAAGTTTCGTCGAGCCTCTCAATCGAAGGCATCCTACCACTATTATGGAAACCCCCGAAAATTCCAGTTTTCCCATTTGATATCGCCAATGTGGGATTTCCTCATTGAACCACTCAAAATTAGCTTTTGACACTATGGAAAAATGTGAAATGAGAGGGATCTGCAGTAGTAACTATCATGCTAACTATTTACAAGGAAAGAGGGGTTCACATAAATATTATAGAATTAATTCCTCTGTGGCCCAAAAATATTATAGAATTAAATGCCTCATGAAAGGAGGCACATTACAGTACAGTAAATAAGAAATACTCAGATAAAAAATACACAAAAACTCTCCTTTCCCATCTTGTGATCATCTCTGTTGTAGGGGTTGTTCTACTTGTGGTATGGCTTCCTGTATTGCTTTTCCAACCTCTATCATTTCTACCTTTATTTCATTCGGCGCCGACTTCTGGATCCGTGTCACAGTAGGCTTCTTTTGGATCAGCCCATCCCGTGCTTTGAATGCACCATCTGTTTTTCTTAAAACCACAGCTGCCGACCCATCATGCCCTTTAAATCCCTATCCTGCACTATCGACGCCTTGATGTACTGGGTGAGTCTCTCTTGATGGAAATATGGGGGAACTTTCTCATTTTGGCCTCTGGCTATACAAAATGTTGTGAAACAGACGAAACCCGACCTCCCTTATCCCTTTTCACTTTAGCTCCCCTTTTGTAACTTTCTCCATATGACCAGGGGCTGGAACTAGGGGCTTAGCCCTTCAGGCGCTAAGGCTTTCCACTACTGTGTGGGGGGGCCTTTTCCTTTATAATACTAGAAACGCCTTTGATAACTCTTTATACCACATCAACCGATATCCCAGACGCGAAATGTTTATAGACCATGCCATAATAACTTATCGCATCCGGGGGCCTTTTTCTTTATTGCAATCACAATTGCAGGTCAGGAGGGATATTGGCGAAGAATGAACTTTCACTTTGTGTGATCACTGATCCCGAGGTGATGTCATCACTGCCATGTGTCACCCTGTGAGTGGTGACACGTGTCACCCAGAAACGACCCCATAGGACCCCTGAAAACGCCAAAACTGAGTGCCATGTGTCCTCCATACTTCCACATCATTGATGACATCAAAAACCATGTCAGCCATCAGGACCAATCACATTGTGCCATGTGACCCCCAGGAAGAGAGAGAAAATGGCCTACCTGACCCTGTTTTTGCATGGGTTTCCTTTGTAAAATGATGTCAACTTTCCTCTATGATTTTACACAATATCGCAAAATCGCACCCCACAAGGTTTTGGAGTAGTAGCCCCTTTGTTCCGTCGAATGCCGATAATGCGGGATTGCAAGATGCGGGATTTCCCATCGTCGATATTCTGTACCACCACGTGGAGGAGGGAGAAGGAGGTCGTCAGGCATTGGTTCTTTTGTAAAATTCATTTGTTAACGATTCTTAGCCTCCCCTGGTGATGTAACACTATATCGCAAAATCGGTGGTTCGCTAGTCTTTTAAGTTTAGAACCCCTCCGATCCATCGATCGCTGATATTGCGGGACAGCGATATCGCCGTTCGACACCGTGAACCGCCGATAACCTTAAGTATTCGCCCCAGGACCCCGCCGATAGCCGCTATGAGGGATATACTATGAAGCTGTGGGACTGCGGGATGCTTGATATGTAGGAGTGTGGGATTTACTGTATTCCACCATGTGGAGGAGAGAGAAGGGGGCAACCTGACCTTTGTTTTTCATGGAATCCCTTTGTTAAATGAAATCGGCCTTCCCCGACAACTTTACATTATATCGGCGAATCACAACCCTGCAGATTTTCTTGAGTGGCAGCCCCTCTGCTTCACCAATTTGCCAATGGCCGGTAGTGCGTGATTTACTGTGCCTGAGACCGATTTGCGATCTGCCTTTGTCCTTTGGGCTTTTCTCGAGGGGCAGTTTAAAATTGCTTTATCTCCTGATCTAGAAGTCCATTCTTGGACTTCGATATACTGTAGGAAATCTCTTTCCGAGAACTATGCAATGGGTAGAGTTAGATTTATCTCTGATATCTTCTATGGCATGTTCAGGTGACTTCAAATTTCACTGCTCTTGGGCAACCTTGACCAACTGAAACCCACAATGTAGTGAGTGACAACACCTTCCATGTATTTCTTCAAATCTTCAATGTTTCCTTTCAGTTTTGCTTCTATACCATTGATTCCATTATTCAAACCATCCATCTTAGCTTCTGTTACTTTTTGTGAGAGTGAAATTTGTTGCACTTGGTCTCGTAATTTTGATATATCATGTTGCATTGCTTCCTCTTCTTCATGTGTCATAGTAGATATTTCAGGTTGTTTATTGGGTGTTTCCATTTTCTTTCTTCGGGTCATCAATTAATGATAATTACGATTCACAATTCCCTTTGAATCACTTCAAACTACTATCTCAAACAAAACTTAAGAAAATTAAAAAATAAAAAACTACACATTTTATTTTTATTTTTATTTTTCTTTCTCTTTGTAGGAGCTCGATATTGAATTTGATGTATCTCTGTAATTTCAGATCTCCAAGGCTGGAAATTACTTCATGTCATATCCCTCTAAGTCCTCTTTCCAACCCCACAAGTCTTATTGAGATTGGATTATCCAAGAAAGAGTTATGCCCAATCTCCCACGATGTCCTGATTATAGACTGGTTCAGTAGAGCGAACTTGTATGAAGTGCCATGTGTCATTGTTTCAACCTTCGGCCCTGTTTGAGATTGAATACTGGAGCCTGAAAAAGTCTAACGTACTCGTATCATATATCCAAAAAAATAACGAGACAAGATCTGAAATTCGTCCACGAGGTTCACCAAGATTTCGGCTCAAATGGGTTTTAATTTCAGCTTCTAAAGCTTCATAGAAAAAAAGTTATAGCGAAAATTTCAAGATGACCTATTCGAAGCTGCAAAACACTAGAATCCAAAGCCCCGATACCAAATGCTATGCAACCAGATCACAAAATATAATAAGGGATAAATCAACGACTTCAAATTAGCCTCTTCAAGGGGAAACCTCCTTTACATTACACAAATGAACAACTTTTGGATGATACAAATGACAAAATCTTGAGATGATTCATGCTTGATGCAACTTGATGTAGTTTATACTCTTATGAAGCCATTATTGCACTTATGATGTCTACATCATGTATGAACTCTTCAGGAGGTTTTTGAGATGGTTTTAAGGCTTGTCATGGATTGGAAAAGTTTTACAGATGTCAGAGATACTGAGCAACAAGTTGGAGGCAGTTCTGAGTTGAAGGCGCTATGTTTTCCCTTCATCCCATGCCCAGTCACATGGAGAGTAGCCCGTGGGAGAAATTTTAGGCTCCAGCCACATCAAAAACAACCTATGGGAGTTACTATAGGTCTAGTCGCATGCAGAGTAGTGTCAAGGGATCTATTGGGCTTGTAGATGAAGTTTCTCCAGATTTGTCACGCTCCTCGGATGTTTTAATTGGTTTTGTTGATGTATCTTGTTCGAGAATCTTCATTAAAGGTTCAAATTGACTAAATAAACATGAGGGAATGTAATTTGAAGTGTGAATGCCTTTAACGGAGTAAGTAGTGGAGTAGTGGCAAAATTTGGTTAGCATATGGATCCTACATTGATTTATTGTGACAATAAGAGTTGTATCAACTCTTTGAGAATCCGGTTTTTCTTGATCGATCAAAGCATATTGACATCCGATATCACCATCTACGAGATTGTGTGTAGAGGGAAATCAATGTTTTGGAGTACATTCCTACAGAGGAACATGATGTAGACATCTTGACTAAGGTGTTGTCAAGAGGCAAATTCAAGTTCCATAGAGGCAGGATTGGGGTATCTGATAATCCCTTTCTTGTTGAGAGGGAGTGTTGAAAATGAAATAATAAAATCCCAATATAATTTTGTCCTTGAATTAAATTTCAATTCCACATCACAAGACAACTTGTACGAGTTAATTAAGTTAAATCGACTTAGTTGGCTTAGTTAATTTGAGTTGAGGGTCTCACTTGAGTCATGTAGAGTGTATCCTACATTATAGGAGCCCTGGTTGAGTTTATTTTGATTTGTAATTAATTAATTCAGTTTAACTGAGTTAAAGTTAGTTAAATTAGTTCCAATTGACAGAGGAACTAGTAGGAGGTCAAATAGTGGGGTGATGCTTCATGTGTTCAACCAGTTAACTGATGATTCATTCATAAATAACTCATGCATGTCATATCTAAGAGTTACCCAGTTGAGATTGGAGTTTAGGGACAATGTACTATCAGTTGTATAATCATCTGAATTGCATAGGTGGTGCATGTAGTTGGATGAAGGCCTATGAGGATTGCGCAATTCATATTGAGGAATTTCCATAATTAATAGGGTCTTAATTCCCAAGGAAACAATGCAAGAAAATAGGGACTTTGGCAAGTCAAAATTTAGTTAAGTATTGGCCTAAGCTTGTCTAGGAAGGAGTGAGACAGATAGAGATAGGGTAATGGTTTTCTTGGGCTTGAGAAAAGCATTGTAATCTTCTCATATTTTCCGGCTAATGCAATATACATATATCAAGGGTTTTTAGATGTTGTTTCCTTAGGAAATCATTGCGTAATGCATTGATTTAATTCTTTCTCTTATATGCTTCATGATTTCGTGATCGTTTAATTGTTTTCGTTGATGCGTAAAGTAGATTCAAGTCTATTGGAATTTCTACACAGGGGCCACGTTGGATCATGGAGAAGAGGATCACATATGAGTTGTCTTAAATTAGGTAGATATAAGTTGACCATGAAGAGGAGAAATGATAGAGTGACGTTCATTCCAGTAGGTTATCCTACATTGGTTCTAAGGTTAGGATCCATATTAGCACTAGCATTAGCATTAATATTTCCTCGGCTGTTAGCACCTATAGTGGGACCGACATTATCCCTAGGGTTAACACCTACCATGGTAGCTGGTTGGGGTTGGGTGGATTTCGAGGTAGATGAACTACTAGAGGAATCATAAGAGTTATAACCCAGTGGTGGGCTAGGGTGAGCGACCTTTATTTGTTGAGTAGGTGTAAGGGTCCATTTGAGAGGAAACTGAGGGTGAACACCTCTCAATCTCTATGACTAGTTATTGATAAGTGCTATGGTGTCGGGATGGGTATGAATCTAAAAGGATAAAGGGATGAAAAATTGAATCGAATTAACAATCATTAGGAAAAAACTATGTGCAATGGTGCAATATGATTTCGTAAATAAGTGCTTATGATAATCTAATTCAAGTAATCTCGTCCTTGAAAAATAAAAAGTCTCAAGTCTATAAGGTCAAATATGCCTCAAACAAGTCCTAAACTATGTTTGAAATTGGCCTTCCAAAAACCCAATATCCCATACGATTAGGGCCCTGAATAAGGTTGAGTGAAGGTATGAAGATGTGTGGTTGTTTCCCACAATTTCCACCTATAGGGTGGTTTTTGCTATAATAAAAACCACTATGGTTACCTTCTTCCAGTGGGGGCAAGATAATCTCAACTTCTTGGTGTCAAATTTGGACCAGGATTCGTAACCAAGAGTTAGGATCCTTAAGGGGAGCCTCTAGTATCCAAAATCTAAACCTTACCCCCTTTACGATTTTCTTTTGTGTGCTAGGTTTTTACCACTAAATGGTGAAGGATTTTAAGCTCCCTATAGATAACCACTATGTGTCAATGTATAGTGATTGATGGGTGTTTTTTGTATGCATATCCAACAAATCCTAACTTAAATAATAGATTGCTTTGATTCCCAGGTGGGCTTAATCAATGCGTGTTAGATTAGGGTTGATTTTACATGCTCAACTTGGGGTTATGAAATAAGAATTTTAAGGTAGTGGTGTGTAGGTGTGTGCAAGTGTAGATATGATAAAATTTGAAATAGATTTACTTTTCACTAAAATTGCAAATGATAAATTGCATAAGACAATAAAGAATATGCTGCAATAAAACAAAAATCACTCATTCACCAAAAACAATTTACTACCCAAACTTGTAGGATTTTGTGCAAAGAGAAAGAGGAAAATAAGGGCCAAAATGAGGCTCTAATTGGTGAAGAAAAAATCAAGTATAAGTTTGGAATCTGATCTTATACCTTACAACCAACTTTATGCAAAGGCTACAATAAGGAAACAAAAGTTCAGGGTCACAAATTGGCCTCAACACAGATCTACCAAAAAGGAGGTTCAAAAAAGAAAAATAAGGGGAGATCAATACTAGTCAAAAGAGGGGATTTCTTAATGTCAACCTCTAATGAGGAAGAAAATTATTAGATCTATAAAACAAAAGTGACACGGGGTTTTCCCAACCTATTATAGTAAACTACCAATTCATCCTTCCAACCCAACTTGGTGGAGAATTACTAGAAGCCCTCAAAGGGGTTTCTTTCTTCTTCCTAAGGTTTATAAAATGAAGAGATCAAGGCTTACTGACTAGATGCAGATAATAGGGATACAAAACCATACAACCAAGAAATAGCCAGAAAACACAAGAAAAACTATAAATTTTTTTCCAATGCAAATTATGGGGAATTTAATGTTAGGTCCCTATAATACTAGTGTAACCCCTTATTGTTATTAATGAAACCCCATTATTGTATTATTGTGCCGATATAGTCCCCATGTTGTTATTATTATGCCCCATAGAATCCCACTATTGTTATTGTTGTGCCCCTACAATATTATTGTTATGTAGGCTCTGATTATATTGGGACTCCTTAGACTCCTATATATAGAAAGGAGGTCTTTTCATTTGTATCATCCAAGAATTGTTCATTTGTGTAATGTAAAGGAGGCTTCCCCCTCGAAGAGGCTGATTTTTAAGTCGTTGATATATATTTTCTATATTTTTGTGAGATGGTTTCATAACATTTGGTATCAGAGGTTTGGATTCTAGGGTTTCACTGCTCCAAACAGGTCATCGTGGAATATTTGCTATAAATTTTTCTCTACAAAGTTTTAGAAGCTAAAACAAAAACCCATTTGAGACAAGATCGTTTTGAACCTTGGGTCCTAATTTCTGATCTCGTCTCGCTATATTTTCAGAGATATGATATGAGGAAGTTAGGGTTTTTTAAAGCTCCAGAATTCCATATCAAACAGGTCATCATGGAATTTGCGCTATAATTTTGTGTATAGAAAGGTGCAGACTTAGAAATTAAAACCCATTTGATCCACAATCTTGATGAAGCTTGTGCCCAAATTTCAGATATTTTTTCACTATATTTTCGGCGATATGGTTCAATACATTTAGGGTTTGTGCAGGCTCCCGAATTACATTCCAAACAGGTGACCTGGGGAAAATAGTCATAACTTTCTCTCTGGGCATCATATTGAAATTTCGTAAATAATTTTAGAAAGACGAGGACCTGTAAGGTTCTGTGTATCGGTTTCAGGTGCTAAGATCGAAACATTGACATGTGGCACTTCGTACATGTTGTATCTATTGAACCCGTCTATAATTAGGTCATTGTGGGAGATTTGGCATAACTCTTCCTTGGAGAATCCAATCTTGATCAGAATTGCGGAGTTGGAAAGAGTACCTAGAGGGATACCATATGACACAATTTTTAGAACTTGCGGATATGAAATTATAGAGTTACAATCATTTAAATAGCGAGCTACTAAAAGAAAGAAAAATAATGACTCGAATCAAGAAAATAGAAACACCTAGTAAGAAAAATTGGATGGATGATTTGAAGAATGCAATCAAAGCTAAGACAAATAGTTTTATATGTGCCATGGAAGCAGATTTGAAGAAAGACATGGAAGGTTTGAAGGAAGGTGGGACAAAGCTGCTACAAGAAAGGCCTCCTAATGACGAAAAGGTAGTAGAGGAAACTCATGATGAGAAAAAAATAAATGTTAATCATGATTTCATAGAATCTAACATTGGATTGAAGACCCATCATATTCCAAATATCAATATGAGGAATTTTGATGGCAAGGATCCTGTAACATGGATACTACAGATGGAGAAATATTTTGATCTACATGATGTGCAACTGTTACAAAAGGTACGTATTGCATCTTTATATTTAGAACCGAATCAATTTTTATGGTATAAAGGGATTTGTTCTCATAAACCACTTGTCACTTGGTCAATTTTCATGGAGGAAATGATAGCACATTATGAGGATACAAAGAGCAACACCTTCTTTAGTCAATTGATAAATCTCAAACAAAAGGGTTCAATGGCAAAGCACATTGAGGACTCCCAAAAATTGAATATAAGGGTAAATGATATTCCAAAGAAGTAGAGGATTGATGTTTTTAGAGGGACCTTAAAGGATAACATTCAAAATGAGGTTCATATTTTGGAATCTAATTCATTGGAGAAGGCATTCAGGTTGGCAAGAAAAATTGAAAGCAAAATAATGGCAACAAGAAATCCTACCACTCACAACTATAAAGATGGAAGTGTTGTTGCTCCTAGCCTTCCACAACCTACAAGGTTGACACCACGACAATTGGAAGAAAAAAAATGGGCTTTGTTACAGTTGTGATAAAAAATACACTAAAGGTCATAAGTGTGCTGAGAATAAATTATTTTACATTGATTGTGAAGAGGAGGAAGAAAAGGATCAAGAAACGTCAAAAGAAGAGGATATATACCAGAAACCAACCCCAGAGAAAGAAAAAATGAATATAACCATATCTTGTAATGCATTGGAAAGAATTACCACTCCTCAAAATCTCAAGATAGAAGGACATATCAAGAGGAAAAAGGATAACCTCACTTTCGTACAGAATCAAATGAAACAACAGGCAGATCAACATCACAACGAAAGAAGTTTTGATATACGCGACTGGGTATTTTTACGGCTACAACCATACAAACAAATGTCCCTCAAGCAAGCTAAGAAGGACAATATATTATCACCAAAGTACTATGGTCCTTACAAGGTACTGCAAAAGATTGGTACTACGAAATACAAATTGGAGCTTCTTGAATCTTCTTGAGTGCCCCTAGTTTTCCATGTTTCATGCTTAAAGAAGGTTATAGATGACAAGCTCTCAGTTCAAACTTTTTTGCCAGAACTTGACGAGGAAGGAAAAACCATATTGGAACTTGAAGCAGTCACGGAAACAAGAACCTGAGAACTACGAAATCAATCAATTTTTGAGTATCTCATCAAGTGGAAGAACTTACCCGCTGAAGATTCCACATGGGAGGATGAGAATTTTATATAGAAGCATCCATAACTACTCAAGCGTTGAGGACAACACTTTTTGAAGGAGAGAAGCATGTTAGGTCCCTATAATACTAGTGTAACCCCTTATTTTTATTAATGCAACCCCCTTATTGTATTATTGTTCCCATATAGTACCCATGTTGTTATTATTATGCCCCATAGAAGCCCACTATTGGTATTGTTGTGCCCCTACAATTTATTGTTATGTAGGCTCTGATTGTATTGGGACCCCTTAGAATCCTATATATAGAAAGGAGGTCTTGTCATTTGTATCATCCAAGAATTGTTCATTTATGTACTGGGAAGGAAGCTGCCCCCTCGAAGAGGCTGATTTTTAAGTTGTTGATCTATATTTTCTATCTTTTTGTGAGCTGGTTTCATAACATTTAATGTGTTTACCAATGCAGAAAATAGGTCAAAACCTATGTTGTCCAATGCAGAAAAAGTTTCAAAACTACATTGACTTGCCAAGGTTTTTCTTTTGGGATCTTATTTGAGTTTTTTGTTTGTTTCTCTTCCTATACTTGTGACCTGAAAAAAACTTCGCAAAAGTAAAAGGCACCATGTTTCTCCAAAACTTCACCAAAAATTCAAAATTACTAAAAAAGGAAAAGGGAAAAAAGCTTATAGAATGCCACCTAGAACCTAAAGTGTTAAAGTCCCTAAATTTGGAGTCACCATATTTTAGATGTCTTCCTACAAATGGGTTACAAAAATACTTTTTCTAATCTGGATAGATAGTAGTCTAACAACAAAACAATGAGAATTTAGTTATAAACCCTACGAGTAGCAAATGTTAGTTTAACTATTTATTAGATCTACATAATAATTAGAATAAAAAAAAGAAAAAGATAAATAGATATATATCACTATACAATAGATGAAAATTCCATTTATCCAAAGAAGACTTTTATTATATGCTCACATGGTGAGAAGCTCCATTCTAAGAATGAATAAAAAAGGACCTCCTCCTTGGGAGTATTCATGCGTAATCATTGTTGCATCTTGTGTGGTTCCCTCTATCCAAAAAGGGAAATGCGATCCAAAAACAAAAATAAAAATAAAAATGGAGGGCGTCTAGTGGAGAATGCTTGAGAGTTTCATGATCGTAGGTTTAATACTGAAAATGGATCATGTAGAATGAGGAGGAAAACCTCTCTATTTACAATAAAATGCTAGCTAGATTTGATGAGGTCAAATATAATAAGCTATTTGCTGGACCAAATCAAGATCTAACCAATTCAATATTTTATTATTATTTATGAGAGGAAAACGTCAAAGATAATGGTCAACAACCTTTATTTAGGCAACTAACTAAAAAATTATGATTTATTGATATAATTAATAAAAATGGGTAAAATAGTGGGAAACCATTAAAAGACAACGAGTTTTTTAAATTACTTCTAAATGAAATGGTAAAATAGGTTAGAAACAATTTATAAATAATTATTTAATAAATTATCTCTATGATAATATTTTTTTTGTAAGCTTGGTGGGACTACATCTTCATCATGTCCAATATACCACCCTGATCGAGGTGGGGAATTGAACTGGTGACTTCACATCAAGGAGTATCTTAACAAATGCCCGATCACCATGTATTTAAGACCCTGTGGACATATATATGATAGCATTTAAAAGATTAAAGAACAATCAATTAATAAATGATTTATTGAATTATGAAAATGTGAGTGAAAATATTTTAGATTCTTTTCACCTAAATGGGTAAAATTACGAGAATAACATAAAATTAATGAATTTATGAGCTATTCTTATATAAATGAATTAATTAACATAAATAACCTAGAAAAATAGTTCCTTAAATCCCTTAGGAATTGTTAGTGTCAGTCTTTGCAGCCTTCCTCCTGTTAGTGTCGGTATCTTCATCCCTCTGTCAGAGATCAAATTCTCTTGTTGCATTGCATATTAGGTGTCCTGCCCAGTCAGCTGAATTCCATTGGGAGCATGGATCATCTGACGGTAGTGGCTTGTTGTACATTTTCCCTCATGTACTTTACCTGCTGGCCCATTTCCATTCATCGAGATCATCTGCAGGCACTTTTTGTCTTTAAATTTGCAAAAGTCTTTTTTAGGGTTTCATTGTTATTAGGTCTAGGGTTTCACTAGGGATTCATCAAAAAGTGTTTCAAAGTGTCCAATAACAACCAGCAGGCACATGAGGAGGTTCCAACATCAATAAATTTCATCATCAAGTGCTCAAAGATGTGTCTTTCCTCAAAACTCTGTTTTGAGGAAAAACAGAGTATTTTTTGCTTTTATGGTACAAATTTATGTAATTTTATTTTCTTCATATGTAAATCACTCCACCTGTAACCCTGGTCTCTTTCCCTAGCCCCAGTAGCTCCAACCACCTACAAAACAAACAAAGCACAGGTCATTCAGTCCATCACAAGTTCTAATAAAGTGAAAAAGCTCAAAACAGAGTAAAAAATAAAGTCAAATTCAAAATATTGTAAAAGTGGGTCTTATCAACCAAAAATTTGAAAGCTCCATATATGAGTCATTTCTTCATTTGAAAAGTTCATTTTCACTGCAAGACAAAGTGGAAGCAAGGCAAAATCGTGTTGGTGAGCAAGTGAGAGGAATTGGTGAAAATCGGCCAAAAAACAGAGGTGCGATGCACTAGGCAGGTGGCACGGTGCACATAGTAGGTGCGGCGCACTGGGCTTCGACCTCCAGTTCAAAATTTCACGGGCGCGGTGCACTCAGTAGGCGTGGCGCATTGGGTTTGATGTGCGGCGCATACAACCGGCAAGCCTGAAAACTTCAAAAACTTGCTCCAAATCGCCCAAAACTTGTGGATCATCACTTGTCCAAGTAGGTTGACCCTCTGTCACTGCTTTTCATCCAAATTTGGTGGTTGTTTTATGGTGTTTGTTGTATGGTGAGTGTTTAAAAGAAACCAAACCCTATATCTTGAAATTTCTCAAAGGAAATCGCTGCGTAGGGTTAGGATTGACTGTTTTGCTACCAATTCCATCGTTATATTCCCTCAATCACTTGTTGGCATTATGACACAGGTTTGGCACTATGGCATAGGTGTTTTCCTTGATGGCAACTCACTCTGATGAAAGATCTCAGTTCAGGCTCTCAGAATGAAGGAAAAAGATATATACGCAGGTTCACCTTGACCAAGCCGCGTATACACGCGGGTTAGACGTTCCAAAGACGCGTATGCGTATACATGCACTTTCATGCAAGGAAAAGCACGTACATATGGGAGAACTTATTTTTGGTCCGTGGTATTTAGTCCTTGGTATTTGAACCTATGGTTTTGGACCATAGTATCTCGTCAGATGTGTTGATCCCAAGTATTGGGTCCATGGTATTGGTTTGTTATGGTTTTGGACCGTGGTATTGTGAAAGGCCTAAGACTATAAAAGAGGAAGGAGATCATTAGGCAAGGATCATCTGATGTATTGAATATCTGAAGACGTGCAAGTGATTGGTTTGTGTGGCTGGATCTGAATCAAGGAGGAACCTGAGCATTACAAGATAGATAAGTTCTATTGATGGGTCGAGATCTCAAGGCTTGAATAGTAATATCTTTTTTGATTTGATCTGTTATAATATCTATAAATCTGATAATCTGAGTATAACTGAAGTCTGTTTAAGTGTAAAGGGTGAATTGTCTTTTATAGATCTATACGCAGGTTCGGCTCTGCAAAGGCGCGTATACATGCAGGTTCAGTAAGAGAAGAAAGCGTATACGCAGGTTGACCTCGATTCAGCTGCGTATGTACGCAGGCTTATACATAGTGAAGTAGCGTACGTCTCTTGAAATATGTTTTAGCTTCTTCTGTGGATTCCTGCAGTGTTCTGGATTTAGTATTGGTGTCTGGTTACTAGTATTGTTTTCTGGTTACAGCACTCTGAGAAATTATTGGTTGATTCAGGAGTTGTTTATAGAAAGGAGATTGGTTGATGCACATATACTTGATGTTTGTTTGATATTCATGGATCCAGTCTGAAAATTGATGAAACGTGGTCCCTGGAAGAAAAGAGAAGGTTGTAGCCTTCTGTAGGTCAGCACTTACGTACTAGTATCTCAGCTAGTACAAGAGCTACGGGGGTTGTAGCTCCCTTCCAGGAGAAGCTGGAGAACGAGAGAGGGTTGTAGCTCTCTGCAGGTTGCAGCCTGCGTACTGGTATAAGTCTGCACCAGTACAAAATCATTGTAAAAAGAAGTTTCTAATTAAAAGAAGATAGAGATGAATTGCAGCAGGTGGTTTTCACCCACATTGGGTTTCCACCTTATATCTTGTGTTCTTGTGTGTGATTATCTTCTGCTCTGTTTTACTGTTCCTTGTTATTGTTTATATGACTCTGATGCACAGATTAATGATCAACATCTGTAGAATACATTAAATTATAAGTTTGCATGGTATACGCTGGTTTTCTTATATGAAGTTGCGTATATACGCGGTTTTCTCTAACTGAAGTAGTGTATATGATCTGGGTGTGAAATAAAAAATATTTGACTTAATAATACTGATTCACCCCCCCTCTCAGTATTATTTCCAACAATTGGTATCAGAGCAGGTCCTTCTGAAGAAGCTTGATCGCTTGAAGGAAGATCTATCATCATGAGCAACTACGAGAGAGAAGCATCGATCAGGCCACCAATTTTTGATGGGACCAACTTCGTCTATTGGAAGGTAAGAATTACAGCCTATCTTCAATCTCTTGGTACAGAAGTCTAGGATATCATAGATACAGGGTACACATTTCCATCAGCAACTCCTACAGATCCGGCTGGTAAGAAGCAGTATGAAACAAATGCAAAGGCTGTCAATACTCTATTAGGGAGTCTATCTCAAACAGAATTTGTCAAGGTTATGCAGCTCAAAACCGCAAAAGAAATATGGGACAAGATCGTTCTGAGCTATGAAGGAGATGAACAGGTAAAACGAGCAAAACTTCAAACTCTCAGAATTCAGTATGAAAATCTCAGAATGCACAATGATGAAAGTGTGGCTAACTATTTCCTACGTATAGATGAGATTGTTAATTGTATGAAAAACTTGGGTGAAGAAATAAAAGAGGTTGTTTTGGTTGAAAAGGTTCTAAGATCTTTGTCTTCTAAGTTTGAATCAAAAGTTTCTGCAATAGAAGAAAAACAGAATCTACAGAGCCTTACCATGTCACAGCTGCACGGAATTCTAACTGCTTACGAAATGAGGAAAGGAGGACCATCAGACAGGAGAGAAGCTGCATTCAAGGCTTCAGGCAAAGGAGATTACTATGAGTCAGGACATATGTCAGAAGAAGAGGAAGAATCAAATTTTGTCAAGAACCTCCAACGGGGAACTGGAAGATTCAGAGGTAAGCTGCCTTTCAAATGCTTTGCTTGTGGAAGAGTCAGTCATTATGCTACAAAATGTCCTCATAAAGATAAACTAGACAAAGGTAAGGAACCTGTCAGATGGAACAGAAAGCAGAATAAGAAGAGCTATTACATGCATGAAGACAGTGATGGATTGTCAAATAGTGATGAAGATGAACGAGGTAATGATGATAGACTTTTGATGGCTTTTGAAGATGATGATTTCTTGGATGCTATAAATGAAGAAGGTCTTTATGAAGAAATTTCTAGACTTAAAATTTGTTTAGAGGAAAAGAATATGATTATAGATACTCTAACATTCCAACTTGCTGAAAAAGATAAATACAATGAAAAGTTAGAATGTGAAATTGTGGGACTTAGAAAAGAAATTGAGAAAACAAAAGCCCTTAATCTCAGATTTGCTAAAGGATCTAAAACTTTAGATGAGATTATCAAAGTGCAGCGTTCTCCACTAATCAAGACAGGTCTAGGATATAATGAAGAAGCGTCTCAAGCACAGGAGCCATCCACCTCCAAAAGTTATCTTGATGCAGCAAGGAGGAGTGAACAAATTGACAATCGACAGCAAAGGCACAATGGAGACTACCAGGTAAATCGGGGGCAATCTACTTTAAGGATGAACATAAGCTACAATCAGCCATAGGTAAAACATTCTCAATTTGCCTCAAGAATGGATGTCAATAGAAACTACAATCATTCGGTTGGTAGATATGATAATCGTAGGAGTTTCTTCAATGGCCAGTGTTTCTCTTGTCATAACTTTGGTCACAAAGCAGCTCAATGTGTTGCCTATAAGACAATCATGACTAGAGAAGCTCAAAAACAAAGAAGTATGACTGGGATCATGAAAAGGACCTACAATAACTTTTCTGCTCTTGAAAATGAAATAGAATGTTCTATTTGTAACAACTTCGGTCATGAAGATTCTGAATGCAGGAGCAGGTTTCGGCAGACAACTCAGAAGGAACAAGTCTCAAGTGCCAAAACATGGAGAATGAAAGAACCGCAACCGGAAAGATGTGGGATAGCCTTATATGCAGAAGGACAGGAAAATCAATGGTATATCGATAGTGGATGTTCGAAACATATGACAAGTGATAAAGAAAAAATTCAATCATATAGTGCCTTAGAAAAGGCAAAGAAGGTCTCATTTGGAAACGACACCCTTGCGTTCATAAAAGGTAAAGGTTCTGTTCAGTTGAAAGAAAAGGTCAAAGCTGGAAATGTTATGTATGTTGATGGCTTAAAGCATAATCTATTGAGTGTCAGTCAGATGTGCGATCAAGGAACTGAGGTAATATTTCGATCAAATGGATGTAGTGTTCGTGATCTTGATACAGGAAAAACAGTGATCAAAGGCATAAGAACTCCAAATAATTTATACATATTCAAAGAAGGACAACATCAATGCTATCTAAGCAAGAATGATGAACACTGGCTATGGCACAGAAGATTGGGGCATCTTAGCTTCTCTTAGATAAGGAAAGCATGCAAATATCAGGCGGTTCGTGATCTTCTTGACATCAGAATTCCAGACAATACAATATGAAAATCATGTCAGTTTGGTAAGCAAACCAGAACTAATTTCCCTGAGAAGGAAGGATCAGCTAGCAGGCCACTTGAACTTGTCCATACTGATATATGTGGTCCAACTAGGAAGAAGTCACCTCGAGGTGAAGAGTACTTCATATTGTTTATTGACGACTTTTCAAGGATGTGTTGGTTAGGACTCATGAAGTATAAAGATGAAGCTTTCGAAAAGTTCAAATCATTCAAAGCCTTGGTTGAAAATGAATCAGATCGACGAATCAAATGTCTCAGATCTGATCTAGGAGGAGAATTTACCTTAGATGAATTTTTTTATTTTTGTGAAGAACATGGCATAAGAAGGGAATTTTTTGCTGCAAGGACACCTCAACAAAATGGAATAGTAGAAAGGATGAAAAGAACGGTTCAACAAATGGCTCGTGCTATGCTCGATGAATCTGGAACTCCCGCAACCTTCTGGGGTGAAGCCGCATTTTCTACTGTAACTATTCTTAACAAGAAAAATGTCCAGGTAAACAGCACTCAGACTCCTCATGAACTTTGGTATGGTAAGACTCCCATGGTAAAATACTTCAAAATTTTTGGAAGCAAATGCTACATTAAAAGGACTGATGAAAATCTTGGCAAGTTTGAACCTAGAGCAGATGAAGGAATCCTCCTTGGCTACTCTCCTCATAATAAAGGATATAAGTGTTACAATAAAAGACTTGGAAAGATTATTGAAAGTATTGATGTAGTGATTGATGAAGAGGGAAATACCCCTAGGCAGGAAAGATCTGAAGTTTTCGAAGATGATGAGGACTATCCCTCAACGTCAAATCAGACTCATGATGAAGAAGAAACCCATGAGGCACCAGAAGAACAAATAAGAATAGAAGAAAAGACTCCATCCAGATACGTTCAGAAGAATCATCCAGAATCTCAAATTTTGGGGCAGAAAGAGGCAGGTGTACAAACTAGGAGAACCATTTCAGAAGCTTCAAGCTATCTTGCATTGCTCTCCTCCACCGAACCACAGAATGTAAAAGAGGCATGCAAAGATGAATGCTGGGTCAAGGCCATGGATGAAGAACTTGAACAGATCGAAAGGAATAACACTTGGGAGTTGGTTCCTAGACCAAAAGATAAGAATGTCATAGGGACAAAGTGGATTTTCAAAAATAAGCTGAATGAAAATGGAGATGTGGTTAGAAACAAGGCAAGACTTGTTTGTAAAGGATATGCGCAACAAGAAGGCATAGACTTTGAAGAAACCTTTGCACCAGTGGCTAGACTTGAGGCTATAAGAATGTTCCTTGCTCTCTCTAGTTTTCAAAAGTTTAAAGTATTTCAGATGGACGTAAAATCTGCCTTTCTGAATGGAGACTTGAATGAAGAAGTGTACATTGAAAAACCAGATGAGTTCATCCTTGGAAATGATCCAAATCTTGTATGCAGACTCAAAAATGCTCTCTATGGTCTTAAACAATCTCCAAGGGCCTGGTATTTTCGGTTGGATGAGTACCTTCATCAACAAGGTTTTGCAAAAGGATCAACAGACAACAATCTATATATAAAAATTAAGAATGATAAGTTGCTAATACTTGTTGTATATGTTGATGATATCATCTTTGGCAACAATGAAGAAGCCATGAGCCAAAACTTTGCTTTGGTGATGCAAAAAGAATTTGAAATGTCCCTGCTTGGTGAGCTCACATATTTTCTTGGTTTACAAGTTCAACAAAACAAAGACGATATTTTTCTATCACAAACCAAGTATCTCAAGCAGATCTTGAAGAAATATGGGATGGAGGATTCGAAACCAGTATATACTCCTATGGTTACAGGATGCAGTCTCAGCGCAAATGATGAATCAGCAGCTGTACATCAACCTACCTATAGATCCATGGTTGGTAGTCTACTCTATCTAACAGGTACCCGACCAGACATTATGCATGCAGTAGGGATATTTGGAAGGTTTCAGGCAAATCCAAAGGAAACTCATCTTCAGGCAGTCAAGAGAATTTTCAAATATCTTCAAGGGACTCAAAACTATGGTTTATGGTATCCTAGAGATACAGATATCACACTTCATGCATATACAGATGCAGATTGGGCAGGTAGCGTGGATGACAGGAAAAGCACGAGTGGTGGTGCATTCTTCATGGGTCCTAGATTAGTATCATGGTTCAGTAAGAAACAAAGTTCCATTGCATTATCTACAGCTGAAGCAGAGTATGTAGCTGCTGCATTCTTCTGCACACAACTCCTTTGGAAGATGCAAACATTGCAAGATCTTCAAATCACTTGTACTCCACCTATTTCCATTTTTTTTGATAATACAAGTGCAATCAGCATTTCAAAGAATCCTATCATGCATTCAAAGACCAAGCACATACCTATCAAATACCATTTTCTTTGGGAACAAGTGCTTGAAAAAAAGGTCAAGTTGGAGTATGTTCCCTCTAAGGAACAAGTTGCTGATATTCTCACCAAACCATTGCCCAGGGAGACATTTGAATACCTCAGACAGAAGCTGGGGGTAGTTGATGCATCATCTTGTTGTTGAAACCTGTCTGTTTCAGAGAAATGTGGTTGTACGCGAGTTGCATGAGGAGGATCCGCGTACATACGCCGATTTATGCAGATACAGTCACGTATATGGTGGTTTGAAGGAAATCAGTGGGGACAGACTCTGGTTGAAGAGAGTCTGATATGGGTCTGACGAGAGACCATCTGGCACAGGTTCAGGGGGAGCAGATAATCTTCTAATAATGCATTGTTGGCATTACATTAGAAGCTCTTGGTTCGAGTACACAAGCTGTTTTGGGTTCAAGTGGATCAGCTGCAGAAGGAGAACAGAAGGAGAACATGGTTGCTGATCTGAATAATGATGCTGCTGATATTTGTTATTGGTGACTTTCATAGTCTTGCTCTAAATTTTTTCATCTCTATGTCATGTATATCTTTTCTTGTCAAGGTCATGTAACAGCCTATTTTAGTTTCCCCACTATGCTTGGGATGAATGATGTAATGTACTTGGTTTTCATATGTAAACTTCTGATGTATCCCCACTTGTTTGGGTGGATGATCCCCACTTGGTTGGGTGATGGATGTTTGTATAGAGTCTTTTGGTGATAGGAAGGTCTTTTATGATGTATAAGTCATGGTTCTTCTTGAAGAACATCTTTTTGCAGATCTTGCCTACAGTCAGGGGAGCATGGTCAGCACAACAGACCAGAGATTTCAGCATGTACTCAGGGGGAGCATAACCCTTTGCCCTTGATGACAAAGGGGGAGAATGAATTTGAGGATCTTGGGGTTGCCATCAAGTCCAAAGGGGGAGATTGTTGGCATTATGACACAGGTTTGGCGCTATGGCACAGGTGTTGTCCTTGATGGCAACTCACTCTGATGATAGATCTCAGTTCAGGCTCTCAGAATGAAGGAAAAAGATATATACGCAGTTTCACCTTGACAAAGCCGTGTATACACGCGTGTTAGACGTTCCAAAGATGCGTATGCGTATACACGCAACGAAAAGCGCGTACATATGGGAGAACTTATTTTTGGCCCGTGGTATTTAGTCCTTGGTATTTGAACCTATGGTTTTGGACCATAGTATCTCGTCAGATGTGTTGATCCCAAGTATTGGGTCCATGGTATTGGTTTGTTATGGTTTTGGACCGTGGTATTGTGAAAGGCCTAAGACTATAAAAGAGGAAGGAGATCATTAGGCAAGGATCATCTGATGTATTGAATATCTGAAGACGTGCAAGTGATTGGTTTGTGTGGCTGGATCTGAATCAAGGAGGAACCTGAGCATTACAAGATAGATAAGTTCTATTGATGGGTTGAGATCTCAAGGCTTGAATAGTAATATCTTTTTGTGATTTGATTTGTTATAATATCTATAAATATGATAATCTGAGTATAACTGAAGTCTGTTTAAGTGTAAAGGGTGAATTGTCTTTTATAGATTTATACGCAGGTTCGGCTCTGCAAAGGAGCGTATACACGCAGGTTCAGCAAGAGAAGAAAGCGTATACGCAGGTTGACCTCGATTCAGCTGCGTATGTACACAGACTTATACATAGTGAAGTAGCGTACGTCTCTTGGAATATGTTTTAGCTGCTTCTGTGGATTACTGCAGTGTTCTGGGTTCAGTATTGGTTTCTGGTTACTAGTATTATTTTCTGATTACAGCACTCTGAGAAATTATTGGTTGATTCAGTAGTTTTTTGTGGAAAGGAGATTGGTTGATGCACATATACTTGATGTTTGTTTGATATTCATGGATCCAGTCTGAAAATTGATGAAACGTGGTCCCTGGAAGAAAAGAGAAGGTTGTAGCCTTCTGTAGGTTAGCACCTACGTACTAGTATCTCAGCTAGTACAAGAGCTAAGGGGGTTGTAGCTCCCTTCCAGGAGAAGCTGGAGAACGAGAGAGGGTTGTAGCTCTCTGCAGGTTGCAGCCTGCGTACTGGTATAAGTCTGCACCAGTACAAAATCATTGTAAAAAGAAGTTTCTAATTAAAAGAAGATAGAGACGAATTGCAGTAGGTGGTTTTCACCCACATTGGGTTTCCACCTTATATCTTGTGTTCTTGTGTGTGATTATCTTCTGCTCTGTTTTACTGTTCCTGGTTACTGTTTATATGACTCTGATGCACAGATTAATGATCAACATCTGTAGAATACATTAAATTATAAGTCTGCATGGTATACACTGGTTTTCTTATCTGAAGTTGCGTATATACACAATTTTCTCTAACTGAAGTAATGTATTTGATCTGGGTGTGAAATAAAAAATATTTGACTTAATAATACTGATTCAACCCCCCTCTCAGTATTATTTCCAACATCACTCCCTTACTCCATTTTTCCTTTGATTTCCCTATTCCCTAAATTCACACACCCTTATATTCACTAATTCCATATCCCAAATCCCCTTTCCCAAAGTCCCAAATACTCTCTAATCCCTAAACCCTAGTCCTATATCAAAAACTCCTAAATCATTCCCTAATTCCCCATTTCCCTAATTAAACCCTACCCCAACAGTCCCTAAATCCCTCACTATTTTCTCCCTTCACAGTCCCTCATATCACTATTTCCCTTGGTGGCAAAAGTCAAAACACATCACAACTCACCTATTTCTCATCAAGACAGCTCCAAAACAGTCCATCCACTAGCAGACATGGCATCTGATCCCTCATATGATTATGAAGAGGAGACACACAGTGACTCACCTGCAGAGGTACATGCACCCAGGAGGCCTCATAGAGGTGGCAAACATATTCGAGAGGAACCAACCACCCTTGTTGAGTTACAGGCCTGCCCTCTTGCCATCTCTTGTTTTCAGCACCAGTCTTGCTATGAATTTTGTGAGAAGGTTGCTAACATTCAGTTTCATCATGAGTTGGCTTGTTTGTTTGTATTGCATTTACATGATGGTCAAGCCACTCTAGCTGGTGTCACTTTCACATTAACACCAGAATCTATTTCACTAGCAACCGGTATTCCTATCATTGGAGAGCAATGGAACAAGACGCAACAAATTGAACGGTAGCATTATGAACCATACATGAAGCCTGGCTATTTGAGACAGCACAGGAGAGTTTTTCCTCTTCAGTACCTCAAAGATGCATATGCTCCCTTAATGAAACTGATCATGAAGTATTTTAGCTGTGAGGGCCGCTACTCCCGTTTATATGTTATCATATTAGGCTGCTGATGCATTGTACCAGGGTAAGGATGATGAACATCCCTTACCTCATGTGCCGAAATATCGAGAAGATGACCACTCTAGTGCAGCACAAGACTCCTCAGCAGCAGTTCAACAATATTAACCATTTTTCTCTCATTAAAATTGTGGTCATTCATCAGCTTGGCTTACAGGGAATTACTTGGGAGGATTTCATCTCTCGTGAGTTTTTCACAGCTCCTCAGGGACCTTCAGAGACTTTACATGAGACAGGTGGACCTTCATATCAGCATGAGGGTCATGAGAAACAGACCGCTAGTATGCTGGTATTTATCACTTATCAGAAGGGCACTAGACGGTTGTTCGCAACAGCTAAGCGAGTATTATCTCCATCCGGGGTGGAAGGGGTCTCGCTTCCGTCATCAGCACAACAGGTTTAGGACAAAGGCAAGAGGCCACTACAGGATGAAGGACCATCAGGTGAGTGGGAGACTGATTTCATTCTCATTGAGGGTGATGATACTGATATGGGTCCGCAAAGCACAAATCTCAAAGGGATCATCCAAGAGCAGCAGGCGGATATCAATGCCTTTTCCCTCAACTTGGATAGAGCCCAATGGAAAATACAATACCTGGAGCAAAGGAATAAGCAGCTTGAAGACCAGCAAGTGATTATGGAGTTGCAAAACTTTCGGGAGAATCGCAAAGCTGCCCAAAGGAGGAGGGTGGAGTTCACTTCACTTGAGCAGGAGGTTAATGCCGATTGGGAGTCATGGCTTGAAAGAGAAAATATCCACTTGGAGAGGAAGCTAGAAAAGGCCATCAATGAGAATAATATGCTGAGAAACCTGTCATATCATTACTTATCGAGGAACATGGTGTGCCAAGCTAGAATTAGGAGCTTAAAGGCAAAGTTGAAGAGAGCATCAAGGAGGCAAAAAGAGAATGAAGGGCTTCAGATATTGGCTGAGGCTTCCTTGGCCCAAAAAAATGTTTGATGAAGAAGACTCAGCCCAAATTTCAAAAAATTTGGAGCAATTTTTGCATTTTTGAAATTTTTGGCACAAAAAACAAGATTTTCTGCCCTATGTGTCGCGCCACATGGCGCTCGCTTTTTCTAGGAGCCTCCAAATGCCAAAAACTCAGCATTTTTGGATTTTTCATGAAAAAATATGCTTTCCTACCAATGGCCAAGAAATTTGGACAGGTTTTGAGCTCTCAAAAAGGTTAAAAACACTCAAAAAATGACCTCACTGCCCCTATTTTGACACATAGGAAGCAGTGTTGGGAGAACTAACTGTTGGAGGGGAAAATGGAGGCCAAATTGAAAAATTCCACCTGGGTTGGAAAGTAGACAGGCATATTTTTCCAACAAGCACACTTGGAGCTAATTTGGACATTGGGAAGGCCTCCAAAAGTGGGTCCAAACAGGTGAAATGCATAGAGAATCAGGCGTGGCGCATAGAGGAAAAATTGCTAGTTTGACCAAGTATTGCTCTGTTTTTCGCCCAACTTTGGCCAGTTTGACTTTTTCACTTTCTTAATGGAAAATTTGTGATGTAATTTAATGTAAATTGATGGATCATGATGTAAATGTGTCAAATGTTCACTTGTAGAGGTAGATTCGTCAGTTTAAAAGTTGTTTCAAACTGAATGAATCAGTTCCCTTGTTTCTAGAGGCATGCTGTTCTGTTGCCTAATTTCTAGTTCTCAGTTTAGAATAAGTTGAAACAGCTCCTAAACATGTGAGCTCGACCCCTAGAGGTAAGGATGAGCTATGGTTGTCTATATTGTGTTGTTTTTCAGTCATTAGCATGGTTGGACTCTTGAGAAAGTAAGGAGCTTCATTGTACACTCATATCAGCATTTTGGCTAAGGAATTGAGACCAGGATTTGAAGCACTCTTTGGGATCCATGTGGAAATTTGTCTTGGTACAGTGATTTCTTTTTTAATTGTGAATTTTCTTATATGTTATGTATGCCATTCTCAATCTTGTTTCTTCTTAACTAAACAAACAAGAGTGTGAGTAGAATCCATTGAAATTGCAGTGCTCTACTTGAGGTTTGCTTTAGTTTCTTGATGTTTTCAGCTGTTTAGAGAGGATCCATGGTTTCCCTTGCCCTCTTCAACTACTCACCTGTCTAATCCTTCCACCTCATTCGATTTGAAGTGCCAAAATCAATTGCCTGCCTTGCCCCATTGAGATCTCTGCAAAGCTGAGCCTCATTCCCCGCACCCAAAATCTACCTTTCCATCTGAGCCAACAAAAACATCTTTTCATTCAATCAAACTTTTCACACATATACCTAGCCTAAGATCAGTATTCCTATCAGTCATCTCAAGCCCTCATCGATTATAATTTGCTGAGATTGACCCAGAGAGAGCCCTCTCCCGACCTGGTAGGGCTAGCTACCAGGTTAAGCGTGGTTTGATGTTGGCCCTGGATCCTACCTTCCTCAGCCTAAGGTAAATCTAGGCACTAACATAGTGGCGACCATACTGGGGAAGAAATTGTTTGTTTGTTAGTATTCTTCGTTTTATAAACTACAGACGGAGTCTGAAGATTAGCCATGTAGCCTTCGAAATGCTTTTGCTTTGCATTAGCATAAGTAGATAAAAGCTACTTCAATCAATTTGTGGTCTAGTCTTATAAACATAATATCTAACTTACAAGTTGCCCCAGGACATGTATCAAGTTAGATCTGATTGTTGATGGTGGATAGTAGTCAGACACATATGAAGGCTGAAATCATTCACCTGGCGACTCTAGTGTCGAAGAATCCCAAGCTTCAGAATTTTTATGGCGACTCTACTCTTCAAGAACTAGTAGCTTGAAGAATCTCTTGGTGAATTCATTGTTATCAAAATGGTTTCGCTGGATCGAAGATATGCTCCCATGAGCCGAGATCACATTCCAGGTTTTCCAAATAAAATTCCGAAGGTAGATTGGCAAAGGAATTTGCCTACATTTAAAGATGATGATAGGAAGGATGCTGCTTTACATCTGGTTAGATTTCACATGCATATTCGCAAGTTGAAGGTTGGCTTTCCTGAAGATTGTTTGATGAAGATATTCATGGCCACTCTGGAAGGTGAAGCCAGATCTTGGTATGAAAGTTTGCCGCCTGCTTGTATTTACTGTTTGAAAGATTTTCATACCATGTTCTTTGAAAGGTATAAAGAATCTTATCCATCATTAAATTTAGTTCAGAACTGTTGCAAACATGCTTATAGTTTTATTGAAAGTCTTGAGAAAGTTTATGAAGATGATGACTTCATGGACGATGAGATCATGGAAGCTCTGTACGAAAATCCATTTCAGCAACATAAAGAGAATTTGGAGGATACTCATCAAGATGCTCAGGAAACTTTGCAGTAGGATCAAGATCTCCGCACAATGGAAAATGATGAAAGAGAAGGTTTTATTTCAGATCTGTCTATAGAAGAAGACAACATGTAGGAAAGTCAAGTTTCAATTCTAGAATGTGATAAAGTCAAGTCGGTTATTTCAGATCTAGATTCAGATCGTGATGATCAAGAGTACCTTGGTCTGAATCCCATGAAGGAGAACTATGCTGTTGAGATCATCTAGAATGAAGAAGACAAAGTTACTGACCCAAGCCTTCATGAGGAGGTAATCCAGTCATTTTATGAAAAACAAGATGAGATCTTTGTTCAAGTAAGTGAAAAATCTTCTTTCAATAACTCAATGATAAATGATAATTTGATTGCCATGTCATATGAAGATGATCAACAATGTTTTCAAATTTTAGAAGATCAGGGAATTAAGGACTGTCATTCAGGTTTTTCATGTTTTAAAATGTTATTTCATGAGGACAATCACTATTTGAGCAAAAGAAAACAAAAAATATTATCTCCTTTGTCTGAAGATGAGATAGATCAACTCATGAAAGGTTATTTTACAGCCCAAGCTAAAGCAGATTTGCAGTTCACACATGGTCAAGAAAGTGTTGGTGAAACTTCTTCCTCTTTTGAAAATGATGACAGTCTTGTAATTAGCTTTATAGATCAGAAAACAGATAATATTTTCTTTCATGAAGATGATAAGGTTGTCATGTTTGATAGTCTTGAAGATTGTTTTCTGTTTAAGAATGACCTAGACCATGAAATCGAGGAATGTGAATCTGAGAGACACAGTATGCCAGAATTCAAGTCAGTTACTATCAATCAACAACCAACTGTTCTTTCAGATCAGAATAAAGGGAGTACTTGTATTTTTGCCGCTGGATCTCAAGCCAAGCTAGTGCTTCAAGACTTTCAAGATCCTTTTGACATTCTTTTGCAAGCACTAGAGAAGATGAATGTTGCCTGGTTCGTTAGCATAAGCCTTGGTTTCAGTTCTTATTGTGATTTGCCTACATTTACATCGTTCTACTTGTTCGGGACAGGTGAGAGCAGAATTTCAGTATGTAGCCATTTGTTGGATCGGTTACATTGGAAGGCCCACTTCACATGATTGTACATATTTCATCAATAAGCAGGTAGTTGTTGTCATGATTTGAAGCTCTCAAATCTCGATGGTCTGCTGCCATTTAAAAGCTTTGTAAGTACTTGTTTTAGTTAAGTCAGTCTCGAGTCATTTTTTGTTTCAGTCAGTTTAAATTTAGTTTCAGCTGAGTGTCTAGTTTCAGCTTTTGAGAGTCTTGTTTCAGTTTTGGATTAGTCGGTTCAACTATGAGTCTTGAGTCTCGTGTTTTGTTGTCAAGATATTAATTTTAGTTTGCTGAAGTTATTGACTCCATAGCTCAATGGATGAAGGCACTGCCTGCTTTCCCAGAGATCTGTAGTTCTTGGCACCTCCAAGGAGCTACCATCCCCATTGGAGCCAATGTTAGTGTCGGTATCTTCATCCCTCCGTCAGAGATCAAATTCTCTTGTTGCATTGCATATTAGGTGTCCCGCCCAGTCAGCTGCATTCCATTAGGAGCATGGATCATCTGACGGTAGTGGCTTGTTGTACATTTTCCCTCATGTACTTTACCTGCTGGCCCATTTCCATTCATCAAGATCATCTGCAGGCACTTTTTGTCTTTAAATTTGCAAAAGTCTTTTTTAGGGTTTCATTGTTATTAGGTCTAGGGTTTCACTAGGGTTTCATCAAAAAGTGTTTCAAAGTGTCCAATAACAACCAGCAGGCACATGAGGAGGTTCCAGCATCAATAAATTTCATCATCAAGTGCTCAGAGATGTTTCTTTCCTCAAAACTCTGTTTTGAGGAAAAACAGAGTATTTTTTGCTTTTATGGTACAAATTTATGTAATTTTATTTTCTTCGAGGAAAAACAGAGTATTTTTTGCTTTTATGGTACAAATTTATGTAATTTTATTTTCTTCATATGTAAATCACTCCACCTGTAACCTTGGTCTCTTTCCCTAGCCCCAGTAGCTCCAACCACATGCAAAACAAACAAAGCACAGGTCATTCAGTCCATCACAAGTTCTAATAAAGTGAAAAAGCTCAAAACAAAGTAAAAAATAAAGTCAAATTCAAAATATTGTAAAAGTGGGTCTTATCAACCAAAAATTTGAAAGCTCCATATATAAGTCATTTCTTCATTTGAAAATTTCATTTGCACTCCAAGACAAAGTGGAAGCAAGGCAAAATCATGTTGGTGAGCAAGTGAGAGGAATTGGTGAAAATCAGCCAAAAAATAGAGGCGTGGCGCACTGGGCAGGTGGCGCGGCGCACATAGCAGGCGCAGCGCACTGGGCTTCGACCTCCAGTTCAAAATTGCACGGGCGCGACGCACTCACTGGGCGCGGCGCATTGGGTTTGATGCGCGACGCATACAGCCGGCAAGCCCGAAAACTTCAAAAACTTGCTCCAAATCGCCCGAAACTTGTGGATCATCACTTGTCCAAGTAGGTTGACCCTCTGTCACTGCTTTTCATCCAAATTTGGTGGTTGTTTTATGGTGTTTGTTGTATGGTGAGTGTTTAAAAGAAACCAAACCCTATCTCTTGAAATTTCTCAAAGGAAATTGCTGCCTAGGGTTAGTATTGACTGTTTTGCTACCAATTCCATCCTTCTATTCCCTCAATCACTCCCTTACTCCATTTTTCCCTTGATTTCCCTATTCCCTAAATTCACACACCCTTATATTCACTAATTCCATATCCCAAATCCCCTTTCCCAAAGTCCCAAATACTCTCTAATTCCCAAACCCTAGTCCTATATCAAAAACTCCTAAATCATTCCCTAATTCCCTATTTCCCTAATTAAACCCTACCCCAACAGTCCCTAAATCCCTCACTATTTTCTCCCTCCACAGTCCCTCATATCACTGTTTCCCTTGGTGGCAAAAGTCAAAACACATCACAGCTCACCTATTTCTCATCAAGACAGCTCCAAAACAGTCCATCCACTAGCAGACATGGCATCTGATCCCTCATATGATTATGAAGAGGATACACACAATGACTCACCTGCAAAGGTACATGCACCCAGGAGGCCTCATAGAGGTGGCAAACATATTCGAGAGGAACCAACCACCCTTGTTGAGTTACAGGCCTGCCCTCTTGCCATCTCTTGTTTTCAGCACCAGTCCTGCTATGAATTTTGTGAGAAGGTTGCTAACATTCAGTTTCATCATGAGTTGGCTCGTTTGTTTGTATTGCATTTACATGATGGTCAAGCCACTCTAGCTGGTGTCACTTTCACATTAACACCAGAATCTATTTCACTAGCAACCAATATTCCTAACATTGGAGAGCAATGGAACAAGAGGCAGCAAATTGACCGACAACATTATGAACCATACATCAAGCCCGGCTATTTGAGACAGCTCAGGAGAGTTTTTCCTTTTCAATACCTCAAAGATGCATATGCTCCTTTAATGAAACTGATCATGAAGTATTTCAACTGTGAGGGCCACTTCTCCCGTTTATATGCTTATCATATTAGGTTGTTGATGCATTTTACCAGGGTAAGGATGATGAACATCCCTTACTTCATGTGCCGAAATATCGAGAAGATGACCACTCTAGTGCAGCACAAGACTCCTCAACAGCAGTTCAACAGTATTTACCATTTTGCTCTCATTAAAATTGTGGTCATTCATCAGCTTGGTTTACAGGGCATTACTTGGGAGGATTTCATCTCTCGTGAGTTTTTCACAGCTCCTCAGGGACCTCCAGAGACTTTATATGAGACAGGTGGACCTTCATATCAGCATGAGGGTCATGAGACATAGACCGCTAGTATGCTGGTATTTATCACTTATCAGAAGGGCACTAGACGGTTGTTTGCAGCAGCTAAGCGAGTATTATCTCCACCCGGGGTGGAAGGGGTCTTGCTCCCGTCATCAGCACAACAGGTTTAGGACAAAGGCAAGAGGGCACTACAGGATGAAGGACCATCAGGTGAGTGGGAGATTGATTTCATTCTCATTGAGGGTGATGATATTGATATGGGCCCGCAAAGCACAAATCTCAAAGGGATCATCCAAGAGCAGCAGGCAGATATCAATGCCTTTTCCCTCAACTTGGATAGAGCCCAATGGACAATACAGTACCTAGAGCAAAGGAATAAGTAGCTTGAAGACCAGCAAGTGATTATGGAGTTGCAAAACATTCGGGAGAATCACCAAGCTGCCCAAAGGAGGAGGGTGGAGTTCACTTCACTTGAGCAGGAGGTTAATGCCGATTGGGAGTCATGGCTTGAAAGAGCCAATATCCACTTGGAGAGGAAGCTAGAAAAGGCCATCAATGAGAATAATATGTTGAGAAACCTGTCATATCATTACTTGTCGAGGAACATGGTGTGCCAAGCTAGAATTAGGAGCTTGAAGGCAAAGTTGAAGAGAGCATCAAGGAGGCAAAAAGAGCATGAAGGACTTCAGATATTGGCTGAGGCTTCCTTGGCCCAACACAATGTTTGATGAAGAAGACTCAGCCCAAATTTCAAAAAATTTGGAGCAATTTTTGCATTTTTGAAATTTTTGGCACAAAAAACAGGATTTTCTGCCCTATGCGCTGCGCCACGTGGCGCTCGCTTTTGCTAGGAGCCTCCAAATGACAAAAACTCAACATTTTTGGATTTGGCATGAAAAAATATGCTTTCCTACCAATGGCCAAGAAATTTGGACAGGTTTTGAGCCCTCAAAAAGGTCAAAAACACTCAAAAAATGACCTCACTGCCCCTATTTTGACACACAGGAAGCAGTGTTGGGAGAACTGACTTTTAGAAGGGAAAATGGAGGCCAAATTGAAAAATTCCACTTGGGTTAGAAAGTAGATAGGCATACCTTTCCAAAAAGCACACTTGGAGCTAATTTGGACATCAGAAAGGCCTCCAAAAGTGGGTCCAAACAGGCACTATGCATAGAGAATCAGGGGCGGCACATAGAGGAAAAATTTCCAGTTTGACCAAGTATTGCTCTATTTTTTGCCCAGCTTTGGCCAGTTTGACTTTTTCACTTTCTTAATGGAAAATTTGTGATGTAATTTAATGTACATTGATGGATCATGATGTAAATGTGTCAAATGTTCACTTGTAGAGGTAGATTCATCAATTTAAAAGTTGTTTGAAACTGAATGAATCAGTTCCCTTGTTTCTAGAGGCATGCTGTTCTGTTGCCTAATTTCTAGTTCTCAGTTTAGAATTAGTTGAAACAACTCTTAAACATGTGAGCTCGACCCCTAGAGGCAAGGATGAGCTATGGTTGTCTATATTATATTGTTTTTCAGTCATTAGCATGGTTGGACTCTTGAGAAAGTAAGGAGCTTCATTGTACACTCATATTAGCATTTTGGCTAAGGACTTGAGACTAGGATTTGCAGCACTCTTTGGGATCCATGTGGCAATTTGTCTTGGTACAGTGCTTTCTTTTGTAATTATGAATTTGATTATGTGTTATGTATGCCATTCTCAATCTTGTTTCTTCTTAACTAAACAAACAAGAGTGTAAGTAGAATCCATTGAAATTGCAGTGCTCTACTTGAGGTTTGCTTTAGTTTCTTGATGTTTTCAGCTGTTTGGAGAGGATCCATGGTTTCCCTTGCCCTCTTCAACTCCTCACCTATCTAATCCTTCCACCTCATTCGATTTGAAGTGCCAAAATCAATTGATACCTTGCCCCATTGAGATCTCTGCAAAGCTGAGCCTCATTCCCCGCACCCAAAATCTACCTTTCCATCTAAGCCAACAAAAACATCTTTCCATTCAATCAAACTTTTCACACATATACCTAGCCTAGGATCAGTATTCCTATCAGTCATCTCAAGCCCTCATCAATTATAATTTGCTGAGGTTGACTTGGAGAGAGCCCTCTCCCGACCTAGTAGGGCTAGCTACCAGGTTAAGCGTGGTTTGATGTTGGCCTCGGATCCTACCTTCCTTAGCCTAAGGTAAATCTAGGAACTAACACCTCCAGTGATCAAATATGCTCTTACAAAGTGGTCTCAGAGTGTCAAAGTCAAATTTTGTCATTTCAGTGAGTTTTCAAGTAAAATTTGGTCACTAGGTATTAGGTGTAGGGTTTGTTTGCAATCCTTTCAAAATTGTCCAAAGGTCGGTCCATGTCACCATTCAGCTGAGTGTACCATCATTCAAAGGGTTTTCATCATCATGTTAGGTTCCAATGGGTCATTTTACATCTTGTTCATGCTTCAGTTGTGCCTAGGTAAGACTCATTTCCCTCTCCTAGGGTTTTGAAGGTAATTTCTCTTGTATGGTCAAATCATCAACAGAGCTTGCATCCTGATGCTCATACACCTTCCCCTATCCTTAATGTACCTTATTAAACACTTCCCATCACTGAGATCCCCCAAATTCCTCATCTTCCCACAAACCCTAGTTTCTTGCTACAATTTGACAATTTTCTAGGCTAGGCCTATGTTTTGCCCTTTTGGACCCCTTCCCCTCACTCAATATTTGAAATTCCACTTTCCCCTATTTCCTAACATCCCTCCCTACTTCCAAAAATTTCCTCAAGAATTTAGAAGCCCCTTATCCCCTTCATTTCCCTTCATTTCGACAAATCCCCTGTTCCACACATCGGGGTAGGTTTTACTCAAATGATGTTTTTGAGCAAGAAAACATGAATTTGGAAAAACTGAGAGAGATTTTGTCCACAATAGTCCAAGGAAGAAAAACCTCCTTCACTTTTTACACAGGTGTCATGGTTTTATAGAAATGTCAACAATACAGTTGCCTCAGGAGAATTGATGCACCTCTAAAGTGACCTTGGGAAAATAGAGATTTCTCCTAGCTTGGTTGGCCAAATGAATTTGTTTATGATTTAAATGATAACTAGACACAAATAGTTTTCCAATGAGCTATCATGAGCTCAATTTGGAGCTGAGGAAGACCTTCAAAAGTTGACTGCAACAACACTCTGCCTTTAAGTAGCCTCATTTTGCACATTTTGACCAGTCTTGGGAGATTTGACTTTTGGTAGGGCAAATGAACTCCAAATTGAAAAATTCAAGTTGTGTTGGAAAGTAGACTTGATAAAATTTCCAATGAGCTATCTCAAGCCCAATTTTGAGGCCGGGAAGGCCTCCAAAACTGGTATGTAAAAAGGTGAAAGTGGCGCGATGCACAGGATGGAAAATTGCCATTTTTGCCAAAAAACTCTGTTTTTCGCCTAGTTTTTTTTTTTTTTTTTTTTTTAGTTTGACTTTTTTCTCTCTCATGGTAAAAATCATGATGTAAATTGATGTAACTTGATGGAATTTGATGTAAAAATGATAAAAATTCACTCATGGAGGTAGATACATCATGAATAGTTGGTTTTCAACTGAATGAATCGGTTTCCTAGGTTTTAGAGGCAAGCTGTTCCACTGCCTACTTTTCAGTTCTTAGTTTAGATCTTGTTGAAACAACTCCTAAACTCATGAGTTCGACCCCTAAAGGCTAGCATGAGTTTTTTTTTGCCTATATCTAGTACTTTTTCAGTCATTTGTAAAGGCTGGACTCTTGTGAATGCTTTGAGCATTATTGTACATTCATCTCCGCAGTTTGGCAAAGGAATAGAGCAGGGTTTGCAACATCTTGTGGGATTCTTGTGGCAAGTTGATTTGGTATTGTTTTTCCTTATGTAATTAAAGTTTACATGTGTTTATGTATGCCATCATCTCTCTTTGTTCAGCTTAACTAAATGAATCAAGGATAAAGGTAGAATTCATTGATGTTGCAGTGCTCTACCTAGCGTTTGTTTAGTTTTCTATGTTTTAAGAAATTGGAGAGGATCCCTGAGAATTTCATGCCCTCTCCAACTCCTCACCAGTCTTAAGACTCTCCATCTCACTTATTTCAAAGTACTAAACCATTTTCCTACCTCGCCCCACAGAAACCTTTGCAAGACTGTGTCCATTCCCCGGACCCAAATCTGCCTTTCACATTTGAGCCAGCAAACCAACATTAAATTCAATCAAACTCCTCTGAGCATATACCTAGCCTAAAATTAGTCTTTACATCAGTCATCTCAAGCTTTATTGGCCATATTTTTTCGAGATTGACCAGGAGAGAGCCCTCTCCTGACTTGGTAGGGCTAGCTACCAGGTTAAGTGTGGTTTGATGTTACCCTAGACCTGCCTTTCTCAGCTTGAGGTAGGTTTAGGCCCTAACAGGAATATTTAAATAAATCATTATTTATTTGAATTTCCTTATTTCTGTTATTAGAATAATTATTAAATCACTATTTAATAATTATTTTGATTTCACACCTTTCTTGTTTCTCACGAAATAGTTAATAAATCATTTTATTTGTTAATTATTTCTAAATAAAGGAATTTAACCATTTTAAATTCCTTTTCCCTCTCCAATAAATATAATAAAGTATTCCAAGTAGTTGGATCTAAATTTGGTGAACAATATTTTATTATTCTCCATTTTCGAGATTAACTCCATACTTTGCCATATAAAGGAGGGTTTTCATTCATTCCTCACCATGATCATTATCATCATCAACATTATCGTCATTTTTTCTTGAGCTCCCACTTGAGTTCTTCACTTTGTTTGGGTTTTTCACACGATTGAGAGAGGGAATCTATTTCTGAAGCATCAAGGATATCAAAGGACCCATCCCATGGAGGGGAACTTACAGACCAATATGTAGATCTCCTCCACCAGGTGTTATCAATAAAGATTTATTTGTTTAAAATCGTATTTCCAATGGGTTATTATTCAGGATCTATCATTCTGGTACTATTTGTTTTGGATCTGGTTTTCTTTTATTACAAATTTTCCATTTGTGTTGCAGATCTAGAATGAAAACAACAATCAACTTATTGTTAGGGTCACTTGTCACCAGTGACTTAAGTGAAGGTTTTTGGTACATCTTTCAAGATTTTTCATACTAAAAAATGGCGACTCAACTCAGTCTTTAGTTACATTTGTCATCCAACAAATGGTGACTCCACTGGTTAAATAACCAAATTCTTGGGTGACTGAAGTTTTAGAAATTTCAAGGTTTCTTCAGCTATTTTTTAGGCCTCTCAATTTTATTTCCAATTTTAAGCCCTATTTTGTCTTATTTTCAGATTCTTAAGGGTTTCTGGTCTTTTCCACAGGTCATAGGTACCATATGAGAAGGAGACGACAACATCTATCTGAAAGCTACTGGCCAAGATCAGTGGGAACAAATCAAACTTTTTTGGCTGTTTAGTGTGCTCCCTTTGTCCAAAGCGCACTTTTTGACCCTGAATCTGTGCTAGTTCAGGAAATAGATTAGTACCTGTGCTCCCCATTTCTTTTGAAAAAATTTCTTACAGTTTTTCCGAAAGTGTTGTCTGCAGAATGGTTTAGGTTTTGCAAATTCTGTTAATCAGTCTCCCTTAGGTCTGGATTGACTTGTTTTGTCTCTTTGAGGAAGGAAATAGCCCCCAAGGGTTTAGAGTACTCCTCCACATTAGTAGGAAGACATTTGCTGAGTGAGGAGTCTAGGGTTTTCAACATTTTCAACCTCTATTTTTCAGATCTGATCCATCACTTTTCAGATCCATTGGATAGGTTTATTTTTCCTTTTCTCACTTTAGAGTTTGGTTTTGCCATTTTACCCCTAGGATCCCCTTAATCATCTTAGATCTTAGAGCGTCATACCCGTCCTTTACAACAATTGTCACCTCTGATTTTTGTTGTTTGTATAGACCATTTTTTAGCAGCCTAGAGCCTTTAGATCCCATTTTCTTGACATCAGATATTTTTGGCCTCTTTATGTGTCTTTGAGTAGCCTGTTTTCCTTCTCTTTCCTAGCTGCCTAGTCTCCCTTGTGGGTGGGGTTGTGTATGCTTGATTGACTATTAAATTTTTTGTCATTTCATATTCATTTACACTATTTCAACATTTTACTTTCAACAACATATAACATCATGAGAAATGCTTAATTACCTCATCCACTTGACACATCTTTTACACACACTCACACCTTAAGCGAACGAGATCTTGGTTAACACCGCCAAGCCAAGACATTAAACACTACACCTTAATAAATCAACACACATAGATTAAGCCCACTTGGGCATCAAGGCCAAACAATCTTTGTAGTGTAGGTGTAGGGTCGGTGGGATAGGCTTCCAATAACACCCATCGATCACTTTTCATTGAGACATAGAAGTTGTCATATTAGGGAGCTTAAAATCCTTCACCATCCCATGGTCAAAGTTGGAGTGTGTCAGAAACTCGATTCAGAGGGGGTTAGGCTAGGTCATCATGTGAGTAGTTCTCCTCAGGGATACCCAACCTGTGGCAAGGAATTTCGTGTAGTGGATGACTACCAAGAAGCTCAAGACTCGACCACCCCTGTGGGATGAAGGTAACCGTAGTGACCAATCTTAGGAAAACACCTTATAGGACTAGCTGTGGGAAGTAATTGGTCCTCTACCCCACCTTTCTCTGGATAACTCTGCTTGTGGGGATGAAATTCCATCATGTAATAAGTGCTTTGGAAGGCCATCTGAAACAATAGATTTAGGATTGTTTGAGGATTCAGATCACCTATAGGCTAGAGGTCTTTTTTATTTGATAGGACATGTTTTCTTGCATTAGAGTAATGTCATTAAAATAGTTAGTTTACACTTGACACCACTACACTAGGTGTTTTCTTGCTGTTTGTTTCTCTTTTCTTCCTATCATTATCACTTAGCCTAGACACCATAGTGCCTCCAAGGCATTTTTCGCGTCGAATTCGAGGACTCCACCCTCAGTTCCCATTTGGCCATATCACTCCTCCCCGTCAGGAGTGAGTTCATCCTCCTAGTCCTCCATCGAGTCATCATTCTGATTCTGATTCTGATTCTGCTGATTCATCCTTTGATTCCACATCCCCTCATCCTCATATTGCCATCATGTCAAGCACCAATGCAAGTGTAGGAACCCAGGTGCCAACCAGGGTACCCCCATTAGCGGAACCTCAACCGGTGTGGTCACTTTGACTCCCTTACTTCCTTTTGTCGCTGGTCTAAGTCTCCCATATTTTAACTAGCTTATCAATGATCCTCTTCTCCATGATCCCACATGGCCAACAATGCCTACAAAACTCCCCTTAGACATCCTGAAGTTTGAGGGTAATCCTGGAGAAGACCCAACCAATCATGTTCGCTCCTTTCATATGTGGTGTTCATCCAATTCTATTACCGACGATTCCATTCGTCTTCGATTGTTCCAACGTACACTCATTGGAGTTGCTGCAAAGTGGTATGTAGACTAGCCCAGGGAAACCCATTCCACTTTAGTGACTCTTACCACAACCTTTATTTCATATTTCCAGTTACCTCTCCGTTATGATACCGATACTGAACTTTTGACTTCATTCCATCAAACTTCTGCCACTCGCCTTTCCGACCACGTTAATTTTCTCTAGGAATTATTATTAAATCATTATTTAATAATTATTCCTTGTCCCATTTGACTAAATCCCTTCAGAATATTTAAATAGATCATTATTTATTTGAATTTCCTTATTTTTGTTGATAGAATAATTATTAAATCACTATTTAATAATTAATTTGATTTCACAGCTTTCTTGTTTCTTGCGAAATAGTTAATAAATCATTTTATTTGTTAATTATTTATAAATAAAGGAATTTAACTATTTTAAATTCCTTTTCCCTCTCCAATAAATATAATAAAGTATTCCAAGTAGTTAGATCTGAATTTGGTCAATAATATTTTATTATTCTCCATTTTCGAGATTAACTCTATACTTTGCTATATAAAGGAGGGTTTTCATTCATTCCTCACCATGATCATTATCATCGTCAACATTATCATCATTTTTTCTTGAGCTCCCACTTGATTTCTTCACTTTGTTTGGGTTTTTCACATGATTGAGAGAGAGAATCTATTTCTGAAGCATCAAGGATATCAAAGGACCCATCCCATGGAGGGGGCCTTATAGACCAATCTGTATATCTCCTTCGCCAGGTGTTATTAATAAAGATTTATTTGTTTTAAATCGTCTTTACAATGGATTATTATTCTGGATCTATCATTCTGCTGCTATTTGTTTTGGATATGGTTTTCTTTTACTACAGATTTTCCATTTGTGTTGTAGATCTAGAACGACAACAACCATCGGCCTTTTGTTAGGGTCACTTGTCACCTAATGAATTAAGTGAGGGTTTTTGGTACATCTTTGAGGAATTTTCACACTAATAACTTGGGTTTGCAAATTTTCTCCCATGATACCAAGGACCATTTTTTTTCCATGTTGACCCCACCCCACAAAAAGTAGCATTGCAAAGTATGTATAGAGGTGAGAATGGAGGAGGGCACAATGAGTGCTGAGAAAATATAAATTGGAAGTGCATGAAGGATTTATTTAAGAATAACCAATATTTCTACTACGCTGAGAGAGCGAAACGTCCAACATGCCATCTTTCTATTCACTTTCCGATTGAGATCTTCCCATAAATTTTACTTGAGGGAATTTTTCACGAGTGGACCTTTGATATATTTTGAGGTTAGCTTTATTATCTAGAAGCTGAGCACCTCGGTGATGTGGTTCTACACAATGAGTTGGGTATAAAAGAAAAAAATTAAGATTTAAAATTTTAAATTTCTATAACCGAGGCAAGGGAGAAGTCCTCTAAAACTTGAGATAAACCTATAGCTTCTTGGATTCTTGGGACTACCATACACATGGTGTCATATACAAATTGTTGGTGCAATAATCATAGATCCTCTCCAAAAAGACTTAGGTCTTGTATCCTTTTGTTTGAGATCACCACTTTGAGTTCTCTACCCAATCCTCCCGCAACTAGTGTGCAGAGGAAAGGAGAAAGAGGTTTTAATTTGTGAGTGCCACAAGATGAATGAAAGGGTTTCATGGGGGTTCCATTTATAAGAATAGATGAGAAGGTTGAGAAAATGAGAGCTTTCATCCAACAAATCCAATCATTGTCAAAAATAGAGGCATGCCAAATTTCAAAGATATGCCTAATTGAGTTTATCAAAGGCTTTAAAGAGGTCCAATTTTAGAAATATGCCAAAATTTTTATAATTTTTTAAGGAATGGATGGTTTCATGGGAAAACATGATGCCATTTATCTATAGATTACTTTGGATATCCCATTAGACTATTTGTCACAACAAATCTACTAAAATATATTTGAAATCCACACTGTACGATTTTATTTCTCCTTAGGTTTCTGGATTTGTTAATTACTGTTTATTGCATATGCATTAAAATTATAGTTATGTAGAAAATAGAGAAAAATGAAATAAAAGATCACAATCCACAATGGGCATAAGAAATATCCTTGGAAGCCCTTTCGGGAGAAAACCCAACTGGAAGGTGAGGCCGCTTTACTCTCTTTCTATAAATAGAAAATGGATGCAAGTATAAAGAAGTAAGGCTTGTGGCTTATAGGATACTACAATGTATAAATCCTCTCTATGTGTTCTCTCCCTATCCCTCTCGGATACTCTCCTTGTCGATAGAAAAAAATGCACTTTAAAAGAGATGAACCCATTTTCCTCCTAGTGGCCTAATTATAACCTACTAGTAATTAAGTTTGACTCCTTCAAACCTTAATTAGAGTTAAAAGATTATTTTTTCTAGAGTTTTTTGCATCATTTTCATGTGGCTAGCCAATTTTCCATGAGTAATGGGGGATTATGTTGCATCCTCTCTAATTGTGGTGGTCAAAATAGGAAGGTCAATTTCTAAGTGGCATAACCTTTGCATACAAACTTCGATTGAGGAAATTCCTGAATTGTTAGAAAGTTATTTGTGTGTATAATATGAAGAAAAAGTTCTAGAAAAGTTTTACCTCCAAAAAATTCCGTTTAATACCTCAAACTCCTCCCAAAAGGTTACAAACCCCAAATTGCCAAATTGGGTCCCACTAGTAAAAATGGCCTTGTGAGCTAATTTCTCCACTTTTTCCACTCTAAAAGCATCGAGTACACACAATATTATGTAAAACAAAAAGACATATACGATTTGAACGTGGCTGGAATGTGAAAATCTCATCATTTTAATTACGGTTTATGGATGGTTGCAGGTCCACGTAAATATTTCTCAACTTGCAGGAGTATGGGAATATGCTGAGGCCAAACCAACTTCTAGGCATCTAGGGTGAAGATTCACACAAAGAATGAATGTTGGAGCGCTTAATCAACTTATCCTCTTGAGAAATGAAATCTATTTTTGAACAAATACAATGCAATATGTCTATCAAACACCGAATTTAAGAACCGATATACAAATTTTAAATAAATATGTCAACTGATAAGCAATATTGTTGCTAATGAATTCATGGAGGAAAGGAATTTCAAGCATTAACTATGAGAATGAAAAGTAGAAACACCAATCAACATCAATCTAGTAAACAAATTTACTATTTTGAAATCATTCAACATCAATCTAGAAAACAAATTTACTATTTTGAAATCATTTTGTTGCCCGATTTGTGGAGAAATCAGAGGAGACTCAAGAGACTTTGTATTGCTATAAAAAAAATAGAGTTAGAGTGCAGGTCCGAGGGGAATGAGGCTTGGAAATATGAAAGGAGATGAGAGCGCAAGAACTAGAGAGGATGGAAAGACCTAGTGACAAGTATTTCATATTGCATTATTGTAAATGAAAGGAAATTCGCTGAGGATGACAACGATTTTCATCTCTGTATGAGAATGTTTGATCACGATTGCAAAGATATTTTGTAAGGAGTAGAAGACTCATGTGGGATGTACCTTTTCAAGACTTTGAGAGTAAATAATATGTTTGTTTTGGATTTCACTATTGCAGAATTGACATATTTATTGTTTTCTCTTTTGTAGTTATTCAATTTTGTTCTTGATTCTGTTCTCATTAGTATATTGATAACTAGTATGGGCACTAATTGTCAATTCTACTTATTTTTATGCTAATTGTGTCCTTGTTTAAAGCTACCTTTTGCAGGACCACACAGACTTATGATCATAATTGAAAATGATAAATAACGATTTATTTGTCTCATTCAAACTTATTATGATTTCCTTTAAATGAATAAAATGAAATACTTCTTTTATTCATATAAATCTAATAATGAATTCATCTTTGCATTATAGTATTTCGGTATATGCATGAACTATTTTAATAACTATTTGTCAAAATCAGGTCATTCTGTATGTGCTTAAACATCCCGTGAGTCATTAAACTATTTTGGTGATTTACAAGTAAATATTAACCCTAAATCCCACTACAGTCCTTTCCCTTTTCTATTAGATATTTTTCTCTTGATTAGGAGAGAGAGTATCTTTCTCATGATTAAGATAGGATTTATTTTATGTCACTTATATTAGGTTGCATTTGCATTTCACATTTCAATTTCTTTATTCCTTTTAAGTCTCCTTGCGTAGGAGCAAGCCTAACATTGGCTAGACTGAGCCCTAGTTTCAGTCACAAAAGGTCATCATTTTTTAAAGCCATATCATAGAGAGGATTTCCTTTCCTTCAATTTACTAATCAAAATCATCATCGCTCATAAAAAAATTGAAGGCCATCATTGTATATATTGTACATATTAGGTAAACTGACCTTAGGCTAGTCTTAGGACACGGGTAATTGGAAACCCATTGAACTAGTTAGTGTTTCCGTCACAATAGAAAGGATTCTAATCGGGACTCTCACCATGCAATTTTTATCGTGTTGATCGAGGACATTTCCAGGCATCAACATGACCATATCACAAAGCCTTTATTTTCTTACTAGGACCCTATAGCTGCACCTTTTCAATTATAACCATACTTTGTCTCCCAACTTAAAGTACTTATCTATTTTATGCTAATCATGCTTGGCCTTATATTTTTTCTTGTGATTTTTGTAGTGTCTCCTATACCTATATATGGATCTATTTGATCTTCTCAACAAATTTTTCTGCCATTAAGGAATCCCCTATAAGATCCTCCCTCACTCCTCATTGTTTCCCATATGCAATATCCAAAGGTGAGGGTAGTAAATATCCAAAAAAAGTTTCAAATGGGGACTTACTAATAAAAGTTTAGATTTCTTTGTTATAAGAGTATTGTATACGTACTAGATTTTCATCCTAGGTATTTAAATGCTTTTGATTAACCCCTCAAAAGCTACACCAAAATCCTGATGTCTACTTTTGTCTACCCTTCTGTCTATGGATGGAATGTTGTGGACCTATTTAAATTTGTGTCCATATTCTCCCACAATGTAGTCTAAAATACATTGAGAAATATTGTGTCCTTGTCTAGAAAAATTCTCCTTAGTATCCCAAAGTGCACCCAGACTCGTCCAAAGAACAAGTTTGTTTCTTCTTTCCTAGTAATGGTCTTTCTATAGGGCATCATAACACATATATTTCTGAACCCATCAACTACCACAAATAGGTAGTCATGTCTCTTCTTGGTTGTTGGTAAACCTCCCACAAAGTCCATGGAAATGCTTTTCTAAGGATGAGTATGTACAAGTAAGGGATGATACAAACCATATTTCCTATTACTATTCTTACTCATACAATAAAGCATGCATTCCCTTAAGAACCTAGCTACCTGCTTTTTGCATGTTGGGCCAATACACATGCCTTTGCAAGTTGACCATTTTCTTCCCTACATGAAAGTTCCCTGCAACTTTGGAGGTGTAAGCCTCTCTAATCAACTACAATGGCTCACCTTTAAGAACACATAAACTATATATCATGTAGAGGAACACATACACTATCTATCTTGTATAGGAACAGATAAATTATCTATCCTAGAGATGGTAGTCAATGGTGCTATCACCATTGTGCACATGAATATATCTTTGCAACTACTAAAATACCTCCTTGAAGTACTCATCCTCAAAATATGCCTCTTTATATGAATTATGGGTGAATGGATATGTGTGCATCAGAGTTCCCAAAACTGTGATCTTTGATGTGGGTGGCCTTGAAATCATGTTGGCCAACTTATTTGTGCTTTCCTTCTTATACTTGATCACTAAGTGAAGATGTTATGAAAACCCCATCCACTTGTAGATCTTGGTCTGTTGTATCTTACTTTGGGCTTGTAGCTATTGTAGTGGTCGCTAATCTATGTGGATTAGTACATCCTTTCCCATTAGATAGTGTTTCCACTTCTCCACAACTTACACTAGGTGCTAGATCTAAATATTCTCAGAAGGCAAAGAGATATTTCTCCATATATCTTTCCCTTAGATCAGTTAGATAGTGTGCGATAGAGTGTACATGACTTCTCAATACTTCAAGAAAATACATATTATTCATCTCATTAAGATAGAATATGCATACCTGAAACCCTCATATATTATTTAAGTTTGTAGACTCTTTGGATAGCTTCGAATACCCTACTTCTCCTTCCCCTTCACCATTCACATTATGTACTTCTCCTTCCCCTTCTCCAGCCTTGTAGATTCTTTAGAACTAATATATGGTTCCAAAATTGGTTTTTCTAATTCCTCTCCTATCTCTTCTGGCTCTTCTACCAATGGTAGGTTAAAATAAGTTTCTTCCTCTTCCTCTTTGTTGGGCATGGAAACCCACCAAGGCATGTTTTGGGGCTCAAAGCCCAATTTTTGACTTAATCTTGTTGTAAAGACTCCGCGAATTGCGGGCGCGGAGCGCGAAATGTATGATAGAGTCACAGGGTTGTCCGCCCTAGTCTTGTAATGTAATGTCGACCTACCCATGGTCCGCGGACCATGGGATTGTATAAATAGAGCGAGGCTCTAAGTGTAAAAGATAACTAACGAAGTAATAGATGAGGAATAGAAGCGAAGAGAAAGAATCTAAGTGTGGCTTGGGTCGTAGAGTAGGGGAAGGCTTTGTAGCTGAGTGTGCAGAGGCCTAGTAGTCCGCAGCTGAGTGCGCGGACCCATGGAACTGAGTGCGCAGGGTGGAGTCGAGTCTGTAACCGAGGAAGAAAATAATAAAGAGAGGTTTTATCTTAATTTTGTGTATCTGTTCTTGGGATATTACATGTTTGAGATAAATTGCAAATACACTGTTTATTTACTCCGCGCAGCTGTATGAATGATTTATATTTCCAAGTATACTTTGATGCATACAAGTAGGCTAAGTTAATCAACTAACAACGAAAAACTTGGGTAGTAACAACGTTCAGCCCCCGAGTAGGGTTGCGCGAAGGCAGCATCTCAGGCTACAAGGTATGGGGAAGTGCGCATAGCGACAAGCGTGCAGGGTCGAACCGTGGACCACTTGAACTCATCAGACATCTCCAGGGTGCGGAAACCTGGTTCTAGCACCCTCCCATACTACTTCGGGTGAGACCTCAGTCCACACTCCGTGGAATGTTGCCGAAAGGGCCAGTAGTACTGGGATTTGTTTGGCTAAATCACCTCTGAACTTGGGTCAAGCCCCAACAAGCCAACAAATGGTTCCATTACCGGGACCGGGATCTACATAAGAGATGTCTGATGTCGTGTCACTGGAATCCGACAAAGAAATAAATTGAAGAGTGGCTGGATAGAAAGATTCACAAGTTCACGGTGCAGGAAAACAGGAATCCATGAGTATCGAAGGAATAGTGGTTAGAGCGCTACTTATATATGGAAATCCATGAAATTTTCTTTGCATCCTTCCCCTCTGAGTTGTACGAGTGGATTGCGAAGCTAGCAGACAGTCAAGGAAGGTGTAGGCTCGACAAACCTATTGTGTGGACTCCAGAGTTGGTGCGCAGACTAGAAGCATCAGAAGATAAGATCATGTGCACTGTGGACCATTGGCTTGATTGAATTATAGGAGGGTTTATCATCGAGTTTGCGGTAGATACTTCAGTCAGCTACAGTGAGGTGGAACGACGCTTCCTCAAAGGACTGCGAGGTAAGTACGTTAAATCTTTGAACACTTGGATTAAAATTCTACTGTGTGAAAAGTGGGTTATGCGAATAAATTGATGTTTGGGGCTACACGAAGTGGGAGGATCTATAGAAACGAAGGTAGCGCAGAGATAGAAACTAGCCCCTTGATTTCGCCTCGGCAAGAAAGCGAGGAAGAGCTCGCGAAGGTTTCACCAAGAAGTGCGATTAGTCTGATAAGGCAGCGAATTCCGCGCATACCACCCCCACCTACACCACCACCAGTTTCACCCTCTTCACCCCCATCTCCACCCACACCACCTCCGCCACCACCACAATTCAATATGGTGAGTGCAATAAAGTTGCCGATGTTCAAAGGGGTAGGGAATGAAGATCCAGACCAATTTTGGTTCGTGGTAAAGGTTGTATGGGAAGCACAAGGAGTCATGGATGACAATATAAAGAAGGCAACGCTGGTAAGCGCGTTGCAAGATCATGCACTGACGTGGTACATTAAGCATTCCAATGACAATCCAAACGCAGGGATCACGGATATCCAAGCTGTGCTAAACAGGGAATTTAATAGGCCAAAATCGGAGACATAGTCGATTATCGGGTTTAAGGAAATCACGATGCTTCCAGGTGAGACCCCCTGGGAGCTGGATCAGAGACTAAAGGGTATGATTCATGAAGCCAACATGACCTTGATAGATGGGCAACACCGCGCATGGTTTGTAGCGTCACTAATGCCACATCTAAGGACCACGCTGTCACAGCAGAAGCTATCCACTTAGGCCGAAGCTTTGGAGATCGCAATGAGATTGCATGAGACCCCGATACAAGATCCTAACTTGGGAGTCCAACAGATCCACGCGTAGTTGAAAAACCTATGTTTGGAGATGCAGAGTTTGAAACAAGACAGGACAACTTGCCCAGAAGCGCGCGAGGAGGTATGGTGCATAAAGTGCAAAGGCCAGGGACATGACAAGGACCATTGTCTAGTCTTTGCGAACTACCTAGCGGGAGGAGGACCAATTCCATTAAGACCAGAGGCACAAGTAGGATCGAGCGCGGCGCCTGCATTATGGTGTGCGATTTGTCAGATAGGAGGGAAGCATGCTACAGATAACTGCCACCTATTACAAAAGTATATGCATACGTCCTTGTAGTTGTTCTGTAATTTCTGCATGTCAGTAGGCCATGGTGAACACACCTGTAGAAGTTACGAAATGATGATGGATCAGACTCCTACCTAAAGAGTTTAGACTGAAACACAAGCCCTCGAACAAAATTTAGGGATGGCACGCACTAGATTTCAGGGGTGTGGACGAGGTCGAGGTGGAATGGGACCATGAAGGGGTCACAGACAATTGATTTTTATCAATTGCGGAGGGCTAGGGCATTATGCCCGCGATTGTAAAAATCCAATGAGAGCATCATGTTTATATTATACCCAATTTGATCATGAGATGGAGGACTTCCCCACACTGATAGCGAGGTTGCGTGATAAAGGAATACTCCAACCTCCACCGATTCAAAACCTGCAAATGATGAGGTCTGAGCCACGCGAAGAGGACTCGAATGTAAATATTGTGCTTCGAAGTGGCATTACGACAGGAGACGACAAAGGTAAGCAACCAAAAGAGAGTGCTTGGGTTTGCAAGGCTCCAAAAAAGAAACCAGAGTTCGATTTGGAGCGCGTGAAAGAGACATTCGAGGAAGCTAAGAAGAGCTTGACGGAGGCCTCCACTTCAGGTAGTAAAGACAAACTAGAACCGGAGATGGACCCATCAATTCTCACTACCTTTTTGGAGACATGCATGAAGTTGCTGTGCAACAGCAAGGTTATGAAGGGACTGCAAGAACTCATCACTAGGTGCGTTGGGTTAGGAGAACCGCACGTAGTCCGGAAGCTCGGAAAGCACACAATGCAAACAGGAAGGGAGATGAGATTGACTGCACAAATCGGGGAATATGAAATGGATCAAATGATTCTGGATCTAGGATCAGACATGAACGTCCTACCAAAGCAGACATGGGAGCGCATGGGCAGGCCTGCGTTGCAATGGTCTCCTATTCAACTGCAAATGGAAAAACAACAAAAGATCCTACAGATGGGAAGATTGTAGGGAATAACGGTAGATATTGAAGGTGCCAGCGCGCTTGCAAATTTCGAAGTGATAAATATTGTTGATGACAAAAATCCGTATCCCGTGCTACTGGGGATAGATTGGGCCACTGACATGAATGGAGTGATAAATCTAAAGAAGCGCAATATGATTTTTGAGAAAAAGTCACTACGCGTAGTGGTACCTTTAGACCCTGCAGAAGGATCACGCTACACAGAGCCAGTGCGCGACGACGAGAGTGACGATGATCTAGACTGTATCTACAAGATAACTGCATGGGAGCAGGACTGGGTGAATCCAATAGCAGATGGCAGGATTTCATTGGAGCACGAAATCTCCTGCACATCAGATTTAGATGAGGAAATAGAACGATGGCAGGATTTCATGGGAGCGCGAAATCTCCTGCACATCAGATTCAGACGAGGAAATAGAACGATGGCAGAACCGGTTAAACGAGGTAACCACGCTCAATTACAACATGATGATAAGATCATTGCGCTCCGTGAGAACATAGGTAAGAGATCTGCCTATGTATGATGGGTTGAGTGAAGTGGATGATTTCCTAACCAAATTTGAAAGAGAGGTGCCAGAACAATAGCGTTTTGATGCTCTGAAATGGGTATTGCACGCTATGCCCGCAAGGTGGTGGGGTACACACCAATGGAATTTTAAGGACTGGCGGGGATGTAGAAGGATGATGCGCCTATGATTTGGGAAACCGTAGATGTGGCTAACAGACAAGTATGATGGATAGGATGATCCACGTGCACACCTCGCAAAATGGACCAAGGTCTACGGGGAAGAGCCACAACCTGAATGGGTGCATTTGTTCTGTCATACCCTGGATGTCATACCCATGAATTGGTATACTGAGATGGAGCTCCACCATGGCACGAGCGAATGGGATATCTTGCGTGAAGGATTCCTGTTAACCTTCACGTTTGAAGATCGTTGGTGGGATACTATTGATGATGCACTACAAGCAGTCAAAGCAGCTATCTTCAAAATACCCCAGGAGCCAATGGAAGTGCTTCAGCTGGAATGGGTGACCCAACTGAGCTGCGCGCTGGAGTGTTACAATGTAAATATTGAGGAGGATGATGAGGATCCACAGAAAATTAACATTCCAGAAACTGAAGGTTGTCGTGAGGTTCGAGGACCATTGATTGAAGATCCTGACATCACCACGCAACTAAAAACGAAGAAGGTAAACATTTAGATGGAGGCTAAACCAAAGTATGCAATGCTTGGTGACTATTGGGATGATGCCACGGTGGATAAGGTCACTGAGTTACTCTGCAAGTACCAAGACTTATTCCTGACCAAGATTACGGACTTAAAAGGGATTGTTGGCGACTTAGGGATGATGAAGATCACCCTAAAACCCAATGCGAAGCCGGTTAAGCAAAGACCTTACTGCTTGAATCCGAAGTATAAGGAAAAGGTCTGCGTAGAACTAGACAAAATGCTTGCAGCGAAATTATCAAGCTGGTGGAAGAATTCGACTGGGTGAGCCCTATGGTAGTGTAGTAGAAAAAGCAGAAGGGCGAAATAAGAATATGCGTGGACCTTAGGAAGCTGAATAACGCCTGTGTACACGACCCATTCCCGACACCATTCACAAATGAAGTATTGGAAAATGTTGGTGGACAAGAAGCATACTCGTTCATGGACGGGTTCTCAAGGTACCACCAGATCAAAATCGCGCCGGAAGACAGGAGAAAGACGACCTTCGCAATAGAATGGGGCTGCTTTCAATACACTGTTATGCCATTTGGGTTGAAGAATGTGCCAGCCATCTTTTCGCGCATCGTTGTTGCCGCATTCAAAGAATACATCCACAAGTTCCTGGAGGTCTATTTGGATGATTAGACTGTCTTTGGATTGGTTAAGCACCACGTAGAAAGCTTACGCTTGATGCTAGATACTTACAGATGAAACCAGATTGTGCACATTCCTTGTTCCCTTTGGGAACCTGTTGGGAAATGTGGTTTTCAAACAGGGATTGATGGTGGACCCCGCGAAAATTGCAGTAATTCTAAATTTGGAAGAATCGCGAAGTGTTAAATAGCTGCGCGCTACCTTGGGACACACAGGGTACTACAGGAAGTTCATCAAAAGCTATGCCCAAATCACCACACCGATGGAGAAACTATTGAAAAAGGATGTCACATTTTGCTGGAATGATGATTGCATGAAGAGCCTAGATGTCCTAAAGGGGAAATTGGCCTCTGCTCCAATCCTGGTCTTCCCAAAATGGGATGTGGAGTTTCATGTCCATGTTGATGTGTCATGTATTGCATTGGGAGTAGTGCTCACACAAGAGGGTGGAGAGGGCTTGGATCACCCTATCACGTTTGCAATTCGTAGATTGTCCAAAGCTGAGAAGAACTATTCCACAACCGAGCGCGAGGGGTTGGCGATGGTGTACGCGCTCCAAAAATAATGACACTATTTACTAGGAGGACATTTCAAGATGTATACTGACCATTCCGCGCTAAAGTACTTAGTCAATAAGCTTGTGTTGGGGGGGTGCATATGTAGGTGGCTCTTATTGTTCCAAGAATATGACTTTGAGGTTGTGGTAAAACCTGGACGCCTGAATGCAGGACCGGATCACTTGTTGCGTATTGAGACGGGCGAGGAACCTACTAGTTTGGAGGAAGGATTACTTGACACATAGCTCTTTGTTGTGCGTGTCACAGACGGACACTTCGAAGATATAATCCACTTTCTGACAATAGGGACCGCACCGAAGGAATACTCTGTCCAACAGAAGAAGGAATTGGTGGTGCATGCGACGGACTTTTCTGTCATCGCGTGGCACCTATATAAAATGGGAAATGATGAGATATTGCGAAGGTACGTACCTAAATTTGAATGAAGTCAGATCCTTGCGGAAGCACATGGGGGTGCTGCAGGAGGACACTATGCAGGACAAGTGACCGCACAAAAGATTCTTCGCATAGGTTTGTGGTGGCCAAGCCTTCACCTGGATTCAAAAGCACACTGTAAGGCCTGTGATATATGTCAAAGGACTGGAAAACCATCGTGGAGGGACGAGATGCCGTTGAATCCACAAATGACGCTGCAGCTGTTCGAGAAATGGGCAATCAACTTTGTGGGACCTATCAAACCTCAGGGAAAGACACGCGTGCTCTACATCATCACCATGACGGAGTACCTAACACGATGGGTGGAAGCGCAGTTGGTCAAAGACTGCATAACCGCTACGGTTGCGAAGTTTTTGTTTGAAAATGTGTTGACCCGATTTGGTTGTCCAAAAATCTTAATGAGTGATTGCGGTACACATTTCTTGAATGAAACCATCAGCGTGCTCACAGAAGAGTTCCAGGTGTATCATCAGAAAAGCACACCGTATCACCCACAAGCCAATGGGACAGTAGAAGCATTCAACAAAATACTGGAGACTGCGCTGACCAAAGTGTGCAACGCACAATGAAGCGATTGGAACCTACGCGTACCTATAGTGTTATGGGCTTATCGGACAACCTGCAAGAAACTAATGGGACAAACAACTTTTTTGGTTAGTTAATGGTGTGGAAGCTATCATGCCAGTGGAATATATCGTACCTAGTCTACGCATAGCAGCGCTCACAGGGATGATGGACCGCGAAGCTTTGGAGGAAAGAACTTGAGGAGGAATGGTTCTTGGCTAGTTTTCATCAGCAGGTCCAAAAGCAGCATGAAAAGGCCTGACATGACCGCCATATCAAGTTGCACACCTTCAAGGTAAATGACTTAGTGTTGCTGTACGACAGTAAGTTTGAAAAATTTCCGGGAAAATTCAGAATGCATTGGCTGGGACCATACGTGGTTAAGGAGGTTATAGATGGAGGCGTGGTCCAACTAGTCAAACTAAACGGAGAACCCTTCCCAGGCAAAGTGAATGGCAGCCGCTTGAAGCCCTACACGGGTGGGCCGGCTATCTAACTAACCAGTAGAAGCACAATCTTCGCGCTCCAAGGAGTCGGAAAAAAGCGTGGGACTATAAAAATATGCAGTAGATACCGGTACAGATGTATGGAAACAGTTTAGACACAGAGGTCTCGGAATAGTGGATGCAGCAGATCTAGCAAGCAGCAGCTCAGTGCGCTATGGACCTCAGTACAGTTCGAGAACAGTTGGAGGGACTCCGTGCCAAGATCGCCGCGCCGACCGAGTGACTCGAGGGTGAGTCACGATGTTTGTGTTGGGGGCCTGTTGGGCATGGAATTCCCCCAAGGCATGTTTTGGGGCTCAAAGCCCAAGTTTTGACTTAATCTTGTTGTAAAGACTTCGCGAATTGCGGCGCGAAGCGTGAAATGTATGATAGAGTCATAGGGTTGTCCGCCCTAGTCTTGTAATGTAATGTCGGCCTACCCATGGTCTGCATACCATGGGATTGTATAAATAGAGTGAGGCTCTAAGTGTAAAAGATAACTAACGAAGTAATAGATGAGGAAATAGAAGCAAAGAGCAAGAGTCTAAGTGTTTAAGTGTGTCTTGGGTCGTAGAGTAGGGGAAGGCTCTATAGCTGAGTGCGCAGAGGCCTAGTAGTCCGCAGCTGAGTGCGCAGACCCCTGCAACTGAGTGCACAGGGTGGATTCGAGTCTGTAACCAAGGAAGAAAATAATAAAGAGAAGTTTTATCTTAATTCTGTGTATCTATTCTTGGGTTATTACATGTTTGATATAAATTGCAAATACACTATTTATTTACTCTGCGCACCTGTATGAATGATTTATATTTCTAAGTATACTTTAATGCATACAAGTAGGCTAAGTTAATCAACTAACAATGAAATACTTGGGTAATAACAGCGTTCGGCCCCCGAGTAGGGTTGCTCGAAGGCAACATCTCAGGCTGCAAGGTGCGGGTAAGTGCGCGTAGAAACGGGTGCGCAGGGTCAAACCGCGGACCACTTGAACTCATCAGACATCTCCAGGGTGTGGAAACCTGGTTCTAGCACCCTCCCAAACTACTTTGAGTGAGACCTCAGTTCGCGCTCCGCAGACTATTGCTAAAAGGGCCAGTAGTACCGGGATTTGTTTGGTTAAATCACCTTGAGGCTGGGTCAGGCCCTAACAAGCCAACACTCTTCACTAGGGACTTCTAGATCTTGTCCTAGAAGTTGCTCTCCATTTGAAGATAGAAAAATTACTCCTCATGTTAGGGACGTAGGATCTTCTTCTTCTATTATAGCTTTAGTTGATGAAGTTGGTGAATATCTAGGTTCGATTTCAGATCTAAGTACCCCAGGAAGTTTTGTGTTTGCCTGCAGTAGATATAATATGAGTTTGGGTGGATGGCGTGTGTTTGGCATGGCCAACTTGGTCCAAGTTTTCGGTAAAAGACCCTGCAAAAGAAGGAGTGGACCATGCAGAGATGGAAAAAATATATTCATCACGCAGACTTTTAGGGATTTGGGGATGGGATAAATCCCTTATTTTGTAATGGGTATCAGGTATTAGTCCTTGTTTTCTGGATCCATGGTATGTGGACCATGGTTTTTGTAAAGATGAAATGTATTTAAGGAGATGTAATACTTTGTAATTAAAGAATGTATTATCATCATAGTGAATTGAATCTCTGTATTCGCATATGTAGTTTGTAGTTTGGGGAAGGCTCCGCAACTGAGTGCGCGGAGGCCTGGAAGATTCTGCAACTGAGTGCGCAGACCACCTGCAACTGGATGCGCAGGTCAAATACGTATATATATCGAAGATTTATATTAATAAATAAGCAATTTTAGTGAAGAATTATATATCTTTCTGTGTTCAGTCTTTGTTGTTGTTAGTATCATTATGTATGCTTTTCACTGAATTATGCGAATAACTGTAAGATATACTATTATTTGTTAGAGTTTATGGGTTTAATGTGATTTTGTTAAATTAATCATCTGCGTGAAGTTCTTATGCACGTCAAGTTATAAGGTCAATATAGAGTAGAAGTAAACACATGGTGCCACTGCACGGATATCCCTTCGGTTGTAGAAACCCAGTTCTGTAGCCTCCCATAACTGCTTGGGGTGAGACCGCGATCTACTTGCAGGTCCTTGCTGAAAGGGCCAATAGTTGAGGGTTTTGCTGGTGCGTAGCATACTCTGAACCTGGGCCAAGCCCCCCTCAAACCAACAAATGGTTCCGTTGTCGGGACCGGGATCTGCTTAAAGGGACATGATTTGGCATCCATCAAATAAAGAAATCGAGGACTGGGTCAAACAGAAAGAAAGAGAATTTGTAGAAAAATAGAATACAAATATGCATTTATCAACTGAAGCTTGGTTGCAGAGATATATCTTCAAAGATCAATATGATATTTTCTTTGTTTCGTTCCACATTGAATTGCTTGAGTGGATATCTAAGTTAACTGAGAATAAGACCTATTTCAAAGGTGATGAACCTAAGTGGATTCTTGATTGGATACAATGGCTCAAGAGAATCGATAAAAGTATCTCAAGGGATGTTGATTTTTGGATCGATAGCAATTTGGGAGGATTTATCACGGAGTTCGTGATTGACGAAATCATGTACTATAGCGAAGTTGAATGAGGATTCTTCAAAGGACCATGAGGTAAGTTCTTAAATTATCTGAAGCTTTAGATTAAGATGTTATTGTGTGAAAAGGGGATTCTACAGATGCAGTCAGATTAATTTTTGATCAAAGAAGAAATAATCCAGAACCAGAATCTACGTGAAGTGGAAGGCGATATAGAACAGAGGCAAATAACTATGTTGAGACTGACTATAGCCCTCTATTAGGATCTGAAAGCAAAGAAGAAATAAGTAACCCTACAACCTTGCGATATTCCCCCACTCATCCTGAAGGCACGTCTTTGGGATTCCCCATCCATCTACCCCCCTCACACCCCACCCCCCTCCCCACATTTCCCCTACACCTCCACCCCCTCCCCCTCCATCTAGCCCCCCGAGAAGAAGGATCGATGATGATATTAAGCTAGTTGTCTTTAAAGAACTATGACCAAAGGACCCTGACTAGTTTTGGTTCGCAACTGATGTAGTATGGATAATGAGACAAATTAATAATGATGATGTAAAGAAGGCACAACTCTTCATGTCGCTGAGGGAGAGAGTGCTAACATGATATATAAAATAATCACGAGTAAGACGAATGCTACTTTTGATGAAATTAAGAAAGCCTTGGTAGGAGAGTTCAAAAAACCAAAATCAGAGTCGTAGTGCATCACAGAGTTGAAAGAAATCAAATAGGCACCAACTGAATCTATGTGGGAATTGGATCACTAATTCAAAGTGTTGATGTGTAAAGTGAGCTTTGAGATACCCCCACATCAACATAAAGAATGGTTCACAGCGGTGCTACTACCACATATTAGGTTACCATTGATGCAAGCTGAAGCATTGGAGATTGCGATGAAGCTGGAAGCTTCGCCAATTGGAGATACTCATGCAAGAGTACAACAGATACAGAATCATCTAGCTATGTTGACCATAGAATTGTAGGATCTGAATAAGGGTAAAGAATTCGGACTAGAAAGATCAGAAATGTGGTGTACAAAATGCAAAGTAGAAGGTCACTATAAGGATCAATGCTCCGTGTTCAGAGATTATATTGCAAGTGGAGCACCTAATCTAGTAAACCCAAGTCCGCGGTGCGAGATTTGTAGGGCGCGAGGTCAACATTGTTCTAAAGACTACTACCTATTACAAAAATATATACATACCCTAAAGAAACTATTTTGTAACTTCTATAGATCAGTAGGCCATGATGAGAATTTTTTTTGAAGTTATGACTTAATGATGGAGTGCACTACTGATAGTTATAGATTGCAAGCCAAAGCACATGAGGAGCAAGGACAACATGTTGGTCGAGGAGGATTTCAAGGACGAGGATAAGGAAAAGGAGGAGTATTTGGTTGAGGACGTGGCTAGATTATCTGTTATAACTGTGGATAGGTAGGAAACTTCGCAAGAGACTATCATACCCGATGACAACCTGCAATTATTGTAAATATTTTGATCATGTGATGGAAGAATGTCCCATCCTTATTGGGAAGATACAGAAGAAAATAAACTAGCAACCTGCAAAAAATTTCCAAATGATGACCGTTGAACCAAGAGAAGATCAACCATGCATCGACATTATAACAAGAAGCGGAACCACGACCGGGAATGATAAAGCTAGAGGGAAAAAGGAAGATAAAGCTACGTGGATAAAAAAGACTACTGAAAAAGCTCCTGCATTTGATATCTTGAAGGAAAAGAAAGAATTCATGGAGGCGAGGTGAAGTTTTATGGATGATGGGGCCTCGAACTCTACCACGTAGCCGACTCAGAAGGATAGCTGTGAGATAGTACCGATTGTGACATAGGAGGTGGATTCAGATATCTTGAAGTATTTTCTGTAGACCTGCATGAAGCTATTGAGGAATCAGAAGTTTGTGGAGGGATTACAGGAACTTATAGACTCTTGTACTTCTAAGGAGGTTCCATGAAGCAAGATGTTTGCAGTGAATAATCTGCATAGACACAAGAAGAGAATGGGAAAATAAATGAGGCTTACAACGCAAATTGGAGAGCATGACATGATCAATTTATATTGGATTTGGGATCTGATGCTAATGTCTTGCCAAGGAAAACTAGGGAATCGATGGGTAATCCGAAGCTACAATGGTCTACTATTAAGGTGAAGATGGAAAATCAATAGAAAATCTTACCCCTAGGAAGATTATCTAATGTCATAGTGGACATCGACAAAGTGAGCACTACCACTGAATTCCAAGTGATTGAGATAGTAGATGATAGTAATCCTTACCCCACATTGCTTGGATTGGATTGGGCATTTTCTAATATGGATATAATTAAGCTGAAGGAAAGGTAAATGATATTCGAAAGTAATAATATGACAGTTATTTTTCCATTGGATCCATCAGAAGGAGCGAGGTATAGAGAGCCTGTCAAAGAAGAATATAGCGCGGATGATGTTGATAATAGCTATCAAGTCACAACGAAAGAAGAAGAGTGGATCAATCCCATTGTAGATGGAAATCTGACTTCGGAGAAGGATAGTTCCTACATGTTGGATTCAAAAGAAGAATCAGAGAACTGGTAGAATCGATTGTATGAAGTGTCTACAAGGTGATGTGCAAGGATCACTAAAGTAGTGCACTACATGAAAACCGAGTTACGTGACTTACCTATATATGATGGTTTTGGTGATGTAAATACTTTATTTATAGATTATGAAAGGCGAGTACTAGAATGCCAGAGACTATTTGTTATGGAGCAAGCATTAAGAGATACTCCTACTAGATGGGGGGTACTCACAAGAAGAATATAGGAGATTGGAAAAAATGTAGGAGGTTGATGTGGGTAAGATTTGGACAAGTAGAAACAGACCTCGCATAAAAGTATGATGGCTAGACTGATCTTAGAGACCATATACAGCTCTGTATGGCAGCTTGGGAAGAAATTCCGCGAGAAGGATGGGTGCATGGCTTCATCGATACCTTAGAGACAATCCCTTAGAATTGGTATTTGGAAACTAAACTTCGATATGGCACTGCTAGCTGGGCAGAGATGGTGGATGGATTTACGATGACATTAAGATTTGAAGATGCCTGTCCACATATAGATGCAGCTCTAAATATAGTTAAGAAGAAGATTTTTGAAAACGAAGTTCCAGTTGTTATCACAAAAAAATTGATCATCTAGCTTAATTTACTAGATGGATCGAAGTACACCATGTAAAGCCAATTTTACCATAGTAAAATTTCTTTCCTTGTGAGAATTTACTTAATAAACCACCTTTGTTAAGTAATTTATAGTTAAACCAATGAAGAATAATTAAATAAATCATTATTTATTTGATTTTCTTCTAGGAATAATTAATTAAACCATTGTTCAATTATTATTCCTTGTCATATTTGACCCAATCATGAAAAATAAACAGATAAATCATTAATTATCTTATTTTTCTCTAAGAATAATTAATTAATCACTAATTAATTATTATTCTTTATCAAATTTAACCAAATCCCTTAGGAATAATTAAATAAATCCTTATTTATTTATTATTCCTTATCTAATTCCTTGAGATGAGAAATAATTTATTTATTTATTTATTATTTCTAAATGAAAGTTTAAATACTTTTTCCCTTCTAACAAAATATAATAAAATATTCCAAGTGGTTATTCCAAGAATGAGATCAATAATATTTTATTATTGTTCATTATTCAAGGATAACTCAATATTTTGTTATAAATAGAAGGGTTTTCCATTCATTATTCACTTTTGATTATTTTCATTGTTGCACTCACTGTTGTAACTTTGATTATTTTCATTGTCGCACACCATATTTTTGCTTGGTTTACACATTATAGAGGAGAGAGACTCTACACAAGCTGAAGACGTTTGAGGATAGCAAAGAACCCGTCCCATAGAGGGGGACTGGTAACATCTATTTGTTCCCTTCACAGGTGTTGTAATAAAATTATTGTTTGTATATCTGGTTTCCATTGGATGATTGGAATTATCACTCTTTCTCTTTGCTATTTAACTATGATTGTGGCATAGATCCAGGCTTTGGTAGGTTTTGTTTCTATCAGTTGCTGCAGATCTACAATGTTTAGCAACCATTTATATTGTTGAGAGTGTTTGTCATCCACAACCTTAAGTGGGTTCTTTTCATACATCTTTGAGAAGAAAACACCATAACAAAATTGGCAACTCCACTGGGTTTTTATACTTAAGATCCAGAAACCTGGGTGACCTTCGGTTTTCAGCTTAGGGTTTCTTATTTTTTCAATTCTATTAATGTTTACTAGTTTTTTTAACCCTAGATATGTTAAATTTCTGACTTCTGCAAGCTTTTTGATCTTTTCCACAGGTTAGAGGAACCAGCCGCGAAAAATGTGACACTTTTTTTTCCGAGATTTTCCGACCGGGATCCATGGAGTAGAAATCATACTTTTTGGCCCAAAAAGTGTGATTTGGAGGCCAGAACGCACTTATCAACCCAAAAATGCGATCCCTATAAAGAAACAGGTCAGTACCTGCGATTTCTGGGTTTTAAGGTTTTTCTCAGATCTGTTTCTGGGTTTCGCCTCATCCCGCTTAGGCCTTGATCTACTCTGATTTACTCATCGAAGTCAAATTTAGCCTTCCTAGGGCTTTTAGTATGCTTCCACCTTTATAGGAGGAGTTTAGCTGAGTAGTCTGAGTTTCTGCAGTGCTTTCAACCAAATTTTCCAAATCTGTACCCTTCTGTTTAATATCTGTTAAGATAGGTTGTTACCATCCATAGTTTCACATTTAACCTTGTTTGGTCATTTTCCTTAGGGTCCCATCGATTTCCCTAGGTGTTTCACCCATCTCCCTATCTTTTTGCAGTGATCTTCCCCTCTAGTTTTTTGTTGTTGCTGCACCACATTCCAGTAGCTTAGAGTCACTTGATCTTTGTCACACTGACATTTAGATCTCTTGACCATTTCAGTGTATTTTCCAACGGTTTAATTGTTTTGATGTTCATTTTCTGTTATTAATTTTAGTTTATTTTCAACAAGATTTTTTCTTTTTTACAAACACGATCTGGGCTTAATCAATTAATACACACACAAGCACACCTTAAGCGAAGGGTGCTTGGTTTACACTGCCAAGCTAAGACTTAACATCCTAAATTTATCTCCCCTCATTGAGGCAAAGGCATATTGTTGATCTCCCTTCACCATTTCCATGTCACGTGTGTCCTACCACCATTGCACCACCAAGGCATTTGTCATGGAGATTATTAGTCCTTCACCCCGGTTTCCGCTTGGGCATATTACCACTCCCCATCAAGTTCGATTTCATAGCCGTTCCAGTCCCCACACCGAATCTTCTCCTGGTTCATCTGATTCCAAGTCTCCTTCACGGCATATCATTACCATGTCTAGACCCACAGCTGGTGCAGGAACCCAACCTGGTGTTGGCTTCGGTTCTATCTCGATGGTCACATCAAGCGGAGCAGTCTCAAGAACCGTTCCTTCAGCCCCCATACTCCCATTTATGGTTTGGTTAAGTCTATCGGATTTTAACCATTTGATAAATGACCCCATACACCATGATGCTGGTTGGCCCTCTATGCTGATTAAGCTTCCCTCAAACATCTTGAAGTTTGAGGGTAATGCTGGAGAGGATCCTACCAACCATGTCTGATCCTTCCATATGTGGTGTTTGCCCAACTCCATAACTGATGACTCTTTTCATCTTCGGCTCTTCCAATGCACGCTCATTGGAGACACTGCAAAATGGTATGTAGACCAGCCCTCCACATCTCATTCCATTTTCACAATGCTTGCTAAAGCGATCCTTTCATATTTCTAGTTACCCCTCTGGTACGAAACTGGTACGGAGCTATTGACCACATTCCATCAGTCCTCCACCACTCACCTTTCTGTCCATGTTCAAGAGTGGCATCAAAGGAGAAGCACATGTCGTGCCTCGCCTTTTGAAGAACATGTCTATCTAGATTGGTTTCTTAGGAGCCTTTTATATCCCATTGGAAAATATGTCACATCCCATTTTCCTAAGACAGAGGAAGAAGCCCTCCAAACCTCTCTGAGATATGATCTGATTTATGCACAATCTAGTTATGTCTATACCGTCATTCCAGACCTCCCTGGTCCTAGAAGTGCCAATGCACTGGGGGCATCTCACACCACCGACGGTATCATTTGATCCCTTTCAAACTTTTTTCCATACACTCAGCAAAGTTATGGCTACTCGCAAGGGGGCACCAGTTCCTCCAACACTTATGTCCCTCCTGCTAGCAACATGTTTCTAGGACCCCAACCCATCTACCAAACTGTTGCTCCCCCTTATGCACAACCTAGTGCTCCAGCCCCTCAATCATTAGCACCACAACCTCCCATGCATCCTCAGCCCCAACAACCACTTCCCCCTTAGGGTTAAGTGTTTACGCAATAGAGTGCTACCAATCCCCAAAATTCGAAGAAAAAGAATAAGGGGAAGGGTAACAAGGGTAACTAGGGTAATCAAGGTAATCAACCTAGTGAACCCCAGGGGAACCAGCCTAACACTAACAACCAGCAACAGGGCAGCCAGCCCAAGAAGAACAAGGCTATTCATATGAACAAGCCTTGTGCATGTTGTGGTGTACATGGCCATTATACACATGAGTGTCCTCTATTACCCCAGATGTGCCAAATGTGGGAAGCTCAAGTAACTTCTAGAGGTTAACAATCGCCTCAGTATCCTGCGCCATCATCATCGGCAGTGATCAAAAATCCTTTCCCTTAGCAAGGATTTGTTGCTTCTCAACCTCAGCCTGGTCAAGTAGCCCATCTCCCCCAAGCTTCTAGTCCTGGTGACTACCAGATCCTTATGATGAACTCTGATGAGGTTAACCCCTCCAATATTAACCTGCAAATGCAGTCACGTCAATATGACAAGCCCTCGAATTCGTCAGCTACCGAGTCCAAAACCAAAGTATCTGCTGAGCCTCTTATGACACCAAATGGTCCTTTATAGATCCCTCAACCTAAAGTTTAGGCCATTCCTAAGATCCCAAAGGGACCATTACGTTGTAATGTGAATTCTAACAGAGCTGCCCATATATACAGTATAGTAGATGACTTGGCGCAATCACCTGCTGCCATGTCGACGCTGAAAGTCCTCTAGTCGTGCCCATCTCAAAAGAAAGCTCTGCTAACTACCTTGGTTGCAGTGGATCCTTATGAAGATCGCTTGATTATCTTCCTGATTGATACATTTGAACATCCCCCATTGCCTTCATCTGTTTCCTTCCAGATACCAGTTCAAGTTTGTAATGCCATCATCTACCGATGCATTATTGACAAAGGTGCATCCTCCTATGTGATGTCCACTGCTATTTGGAAACAACTTAAGTCACCCGAGTTGTCCCCCTTGTTACACTAAAAAATGTCACCTTGACTACTTACAGTTAGTATGACTCAAATCAACGGTCATGCTACCCTCTTAGGCAAGTCTTATGCCTCTGTTATCCATCTCAAACTCAAAGAAGAGAGAAAGTCTTGTAAAAACTATGTTTATCTCTGGGGTTGCAGGTTCTCTCTAGCCTTACCTGCGGGGACGCTGACCATGTTCACAAAATCTGCGTCCATGGACGCTCTGTATGTTAAGGGACAGGTGCGTCCCTCTGTAAAAGGCAAAATGCGCGAGTTTTATCTTGAAAAAGTTACTTGTGGTTACTTCTAGAACATTCTAGAGGTTGGTTTGATGAAATGGATGCGCCTCCAGTTGGTTCATGTATCTCTATTAAGAGGGAACTTATCCCATCAATAAGGGAGCTATCCCACCCAAAGAGGGGGATGATCCCATTGATAGTGGACCTGAATAACCTCTTTACAGCACTATAAATAAAGACATTGAGCCAGAGGGAGAGGAGGTTGGAGCTATACATTTTCTTTGGGTAAATGCTGCAGGATTTAGGTCTTCCATTAGAGCCTTTGTGAGGAGAGATTGTCTTTACTTGATTCTACTTGGAAGAGGGTGAGCTTTGTCAAAGTAGAGGAAAACCCTTGATGGACCCTGGGAGGAACTTGCACAACACCAAGGCCAGGTTGTAAGAGTTTCTTTGTTTCGTTATTAATACAAACTGGTTTATTTTTCTCAATAGCTTGTGTTAATGAGTTATTTCATGTGTTCCTTGGTCTGCATGTTGAATATATGTTTTATTATATGAAATGCAAGTGCTTGGTAATTGTTTGATTGTTTGTGGTTGCAGGAATTGACTTGAAGGAGGAGCTCATCCGGATTGGCAAGGACAAACTACAACAACAGCGTTTTGGAATAAGGTAAGCCTAAACACTTGTAGTTTTCATATTGTAAAAGGTGTATTTAGAGAAAGATCACTCCATTTTGTCTTGTTTGTCATTAGAACGTCTTAGACTTCTAGGAAGGTCAGTCGTGTCCGCACCCTTGACCAATTCCGTGTGACAAATTGGCGACTCCGCTGGGGAATCCATTAATGAGAGAGTCTTTTCCTTTATATGAACTTTGCTTTGAGAAAATCATTTTTATTTTCTGGTTTTTGACTGTGAGAATTAGTATTTGGGTGGCTTAGCTTTAGATTTAGTTAGATTTGGTTTTTCTTCATTTTTCCAGAAGGACGCACCCTCTGAGTACTGCACAGTGCGTCTTTGGACGCGCTGTTGCCGTTTGCACAGAGCGGGGCCGCACCTGTGACCACGGGTTGCCTGCGTCTTCCTGTAAAACTTAAGAAAATTCCATTTTTGCTTTAAATTGCTTTTAGATTTTGTTTTTCCTTAGTGTTTTCTACCCAGATCCTTTAGTACCCTGTCAAGAATTTTCACCTGAACTTGTTTTGTGAGCTTTGAGTGTTTTAGTGGTTTTCAACGAAGTTTAGACCTAGGGTTTGATTTTTGGATAGGTTTTGTAGTGACTTTGATAGTAGAAAGTTGTCCAGCCTTAGATCTCTCTGGTTAGTCAACCTTCTTAGAAGTCGGGCCTGTCGTAAAGTCTCCTTGTGTGAGCAACTTGCCATTTAAGTTGTTTTGGGTCAAATTTCGAATTACTTGTTTATAAAGTATTGATTTCCATTTTACAAAAAGAACAAAAAGATTAGAGTTTTGTTTTGGCTAGTTTTTGGTTCTGCAATAAACTAGTCCTTGATTTGATTGTGATCAAGTAAAACACCTTAGAAATAATCATTGTTAGTTTTGGCCTCGTTAAGATTGCTTAGAGTAAATTTGCTTTTAGTTTGCTTATGAGTGGATTTTCATAGATTTTAATAGTCGTTAAGATTGATTTTTGGTTATATTAGATTTATTTGCTTTATTAAAAGAAAAATACAAAAACATCTTCTTAAAAAGTCTTGTTTCAAGTAGCTTTTTGTTTTTGAAAGAAGAAAAGAGTTTTTTCGTGCATGTAAAGAGAGGTTATGTTTTTATGCTTGGAAAAGAAAAACGAATTGTTTCTTTGATTGTCTTCAATTAAGAAGTTGCTTTTATAAAGATTGCATTCTCTCAACTTTTTAGTTAAGCAATTCATCGAAAAAGTAAAGTAGTGGGTAAATCATTCTAGGTGCATTTTGTAGTGGTTTCGAGTCGAGTCAACACACCACTGGTTTCACTTCCATCACCTTTTGACTTAAGAAACAACCTTAAAAGTAACGCTTAAATTAAAATCAATCTAGTAATCTTTATTTTTCTAGGGCTCTGAAACACCAACATAGCTTAGGCTAGGGTCTTGGAGTAGGTGAGTACTTAACTCTCCAAGACTACAAAACCAAACAGATAGTCTATCTTGAGTAGAACAAATCCAATTGTTTTAGTTACATTCTGGGAAAGCTCCTCTTAAAGGAGAAGCACGAGCTCGTGTCCGAACCAGTGAGGGGATCATTCCTCCCTCGTTGGGAACGACGCCAGGCAGTACGTATTACAAACGGTAAACCTCGGATTAACCATTGTCGAGGAGCCAGGGGTCACTTATCGGTAAACCTTGGATTGTTGTCAAGGAGCCGGTAAGGGGATTGGAGCTTGCTACTCTGCCCTTGCGTGCTGTCGGAGTTTAGACTGTTCCCCCAGGTGTAATTGTTGTGATTGGTAACCTTAGTGGCCATAATATCTAGGATTCTACCCAAGGTGACGGTGGAGGGAAGGTCCCACTGTACCTGGAGCAGACGTCGGTTATACTCACTTGGATTTTCTGGGGGGTTCGCTTCACTTCGAGACGGTTAAAGTGGAGGAACTTGGTCCAGTCTATTCATTAAGCAGGTTGCCGGGGTAACTGTTCCACCCGCCATTTCTGTACTGAATCCTGCGAGGTTGGGCCTAATCACCAACTAGCGCTTTTGGTCCGGAAGACTACTGTTTGTGTGTGGTTTGACGCTCTAGATTATTTAGGCGTGTGCTTCAAATTTGTTTGGTTCTTTAGAAGACTTTAGGTGGTTTGATTTGAAATTTTTACTTTGTTTTCGTGTGTTGTAGTTAAAATCTTTAATTGTGGCGGAATTACCGAGACGGTCCCGTCGAATTGCGGGCCAGTCTCCTGAAGTTGTTTCTGTGGCCGAATTGTTGAGAAGATCCCGTAGACTTAGGGGATCCCCTCCTCGAGACGACCCAGGTAATTTAGAAGGGTTAAAGGTCCTTGTAACTCCTCCTAGTGGCAGTAGAGTAGGTTCACCTGAAGAAGGAGAATCTTCCTTGGTAGTCCATCCAGATTACCAAAGTTTAGAAACAGGTTACAATCCCGAAGCTGTTACAGTTTCCGAGCTTGCTGGTAGTTTTTCATCTGCCAGTGAAACAGGCGAAGAACCTGAAATTTCCGAACCTGTTACTCCAACTCCTAGTGTTCCTGATTCACCAAGAATAGAAAGAATTATCACCGAAAATCTTCCTGTTGGATTAATTGCTATAGAAGAACTTGTTCCAGAGGAAGAAATAGGCGTTTCTGATTCTGAAGATCTAATTACCCTTGATCTAAGGGAGCGTGAATCCATCTTTTACAGTCCTCCTAGAAGTGAATCTTGGTACCTTGCATTAACCAATTTTTTAGACAACTCAGTAGGTTTTTCTACACCTCGTACTCCTATTCCACCTAGAGGAATTCATTCTCCTGTAAATATGTCTGGTCAGTCATCTGTGTTTTCGCAAAGTCCTGAATCATTTTTACATGGCGGTCCTTCTGTTCCTACTGGGTATCAATCACTTTCTGGTACCTTTGCGGGAGCATCTCCTCAACCCATTGATCATGGGTTATTAGTTGGAAACAGTGGTAATGTACCATTGAGTATAGGTGACATTTATATGATGTCAGGTTCAACTCCCATTAACCAACCTCAAGGTGGCCAATTACCGCCTGGGGGGCAACCTTCGTTAATGCCTGGGGGGCAACCTCAAGGTACTTCATTCATGACTGGGGGGCAACCTCAAGGGTATCAACCCCAAGGGTATCAACCCCAGCCTCAATATGTACCCCAAAGTCAACCTCAGTATCAATATCAACCTCAAGGATGGCAACCTCAAGGATGGCAACCCCAAGGGTATCAACCCCAAGGGTATCAACCTCAAGGATACCAACCTCAAGGTCAAGGTCAACCCCAGTACTCGTATTTACCTCAAGGTTATCAACCTACGGGTCAATACCCTGGTCAAGGTTATCAACCACCTCAAGGGCAATCATATGGGACTGCACCTTACAGTTATCAACCCTATCCTCAATACGGCTATGGATCTCAGTATCCTCAACCTGTTACGAGTCAATACCCTGGAATGTTAACATGGGATCCGTCACAGGGTCAACAGATGTCGCAACCAAGTATACAGTCGGTACCTCAAGCAGGACAACCTGCAGTTCCTGGTCCACCCCAGCAACCGCAACCTGTCCAGTCAAGTGTTCAGACCCCTGTAACTTCCGTAGTTACTCAGCCGCCAATTGCACCTGGTACTCCACCTCACACGGCTGCAGCAACTACCGCTTCATCTACCATGCTTACTTCTGGAGTATCGGCAGCTCCGGTTTCTACTGTCCCTGTAACCACTCCTCAGACATCTGTACCGTTGTCTGGACCTACGGTTCAAACCACAGTCCAGATGCCTGCAGGCCAACCTGGTACAAGTACGGTTGTTACTACTCAACCTCAATTTGTTCAACCTCCGTACCAGGGACAGTATCAACCTGGGCAAGCTGCCCAACAACCGGTTTACCAGTATCAACCGTATCCTGGGTACACTTATCAACAACCTCAGCAACCCCAGTACGGTCCGGTTAATCCTGGTTTTCCAGGAGGATATAATATCCCAAATGCGACTCCTGTTCCTAGTTATCCTGGATATCCTCCTCCTGGGGCTGGTATTGTGACTCAGAGTTTTAGAGATCCTAACCGGCAGTTACCGTTTATTGCGACTTTAGATTTACCCGACTTGACGCGCCTAACGAACGATCCAATTCAATATCTTCAGTTCTGGCCGCCAATGCCAAATAAGTTGCCCAGCGATATACCCAAGTTCGAAGGTAAGTCTGGAGAGGATCCGTCTAATCACGTGATGACTTACCACCTCTGGTGTGCATCAAATTCCATCTCAGATGATTCCATCCGCTTACGTCTTTTCCAGCGTACACTCATTGGTCTCGCAGCCAAGTGGTACATTGAGTTACCACGGGCCTCTTTTTACAACTTTAGCCAGTTAGCTACCTCGTTCTTAACTCATTTTCAGTTACCAGTCAGATACGATAATGGTACAGAATTATTAACTTCGCTAAAACAATCGACATCCACGTACATTTCTGATCACATTCATGAGTGGAGACGTCGAAGAAGATTAGTGAAAGTTTTTATCCCGGACCAAATCTTAGCTGAATGGTTTGTCAAATCATTATTACCAAGAATTACTGAAGATGTAGCTAAGGCCGGAGTAGTTACTGAGGAGCAAGTCATTGCTCAGGCACAATACCTTGACTTAGTTTACACTCAGTCGGGTACGTTACATGAGAAAATTCCGGATCTTCCCAAGTCAAACCAAATCGCTGCTGCTCCTTCGGGATCTCATGCCGCTGATGGTATGATTGGTATCGTGACTACGAAGAGTAAGAAGAAGTCTTCCAAGGCCTCCAATACTCCAATTATCACTTTGCCTGATTCTCCGACAGGAGAGTCTTCTTCTCCTGAACTCACCGCCGACATTCACGCTGTAGAGTCATCTACGGCCAAACCAAAAAACGGTGGAAAGAAGAAAGGAAAGAAGAAGGCTAAAGCAGACAAGGCTCCAAAGGAGAAAACGGAAAAGTCGGAAACCAATGACGAAAAGCGCAAACCTCGATATCCTTGTCTCATTTGTGAAGAAGATCATTTTACGAGAGATTGCCCTCATCGGGCCGAGGTAGTGAAAATAGTCAAAGGTTCTCCCACTCCTGCTGTGTTAAAAAATCCATTTCCAGAGCAGGAGAATAAGATGATAGGTTCTTCTTCGAATGCCAGTGAAGAACCCATTTTGATGATGTCTCATGTCAGGATTGCGACTCGATCGCAAGATTATGGTAGTAAGGCTCCTGTTGATGGTAAGGAAGCAGAATCTTCTCACTCTAACCCATCAACCTCAGCTCCTGGTTCCGATCCACTACAGATCGAAAAACCTAACCCAGACTTAGTGATTAAGCCGCCCGCCAAGGGTGTACTTCGAAGGTCTGCTTTCAATCCACATGCGAGAGCAGCCCAGAATTACAACATTGTTGAAGACTTAGCTGTTTCACCTTCAGCAATGTCGGCACTCGAAGTGCTGCAATCATGTCCAGCGCAACGAAAATTGCTTTTGTCGGCTATCGGAGCTGTCGATGTTCAGGACCCGAACCTAATGATCTTTGATCTAGAAAATAGTACACCGCGTCTCCCCCATCAAATGGCTTTCCAAATTCCAGTGATAGTCAAAAACAGGCCTATTCATCGGACTGTGATTGATGAGGGAGCTTCTACGTGTATTATGTCGATTCAATGTTGGAGATCGCTTGGTTCTCCTTCGTTGAACCAATCCCCCACCATCCTTAAGGCCTTTGATGGCCGTGGGTTCCGTCCGTTTGGTATTCTACAAGAATTGCCTATAGGGGTCGAAGGTAAAACCGTTAGTCTGGATGTGGAAGTGGTTGATGCCCCTCTAGACTACAACCTTCTTTTGGGTCGAAGTTGGTCATATGCTATGACAGCGGTCGTTTCATCGGTCTTCAGAGTCATTAAGTTTCCACATAACGGTAAGATCGTGACTATTGATCAGCTGACATACTTTTCATCCGACCCAACCTCTTCAGAGAGTATCCAGCATGTTGGTAAAACGACAATCCCTTATAGGGACATTGGTGTAGGTTTAGTTAAGGATTCCGGTTTACTGGGAACTTTTCCTCTCCCTCCACTCAATGCAGACCCTTCGTTTGCAACAATTCATATGATCACGTCAGAAAACATTATTTATGATGATCCTTGGTATGTTCCATCTGACTCTGAGCTAGACTCACTCGGTGATGTTATGCCGTTGAGTCCGTATGAGATTGCTTATGAAGCTCTTATGTCTTTTACCGACTTTCATTCAACCGAAACCGACCAAATGAATGTGGTCAGTGAAGAGTCACTTTTCACCTCACCCTTAGAACGGATAACGTTTCCCGAAGAAGTGTCATCTGACGAACAACTTCGCGAAATCCTAAGTGTAGATGATCTACCATGGGAAGATCTCCATCACAGATCTTCGTTTTTACCTAAGGATGATGCATTTGAAAATGATTTTTCATCTATCTTTACCGCTGAATATGTCAAAGACGCTCAGGATCCAACGAAACATTCTGATTCAGAGCTGAATTTAGGGAATATTTCTCGTACTATTCCCATTGATATTTCAGTGAAGCCCGGAATCGAGGAGAACATTCATATAGGTGCCGCATGTACTGAAGAAGAAATCCAAACTTACAAGGCCCTATTCCAAGAATTCCGCGACGTGTTTGCCTGGTCTTACGAGGAAATGCCGGGAATTGATCCTGCCATTGTTGTTCATGAAATCAAAACCTACCCGGATGCTAAACCCATTCGGCAACGGTTGCGTCAGATTCACCCTCGAAAAGCGGCTGCGATTAAAGCAGAAGTCGAAAAGCTGTTGAAAGCAGGTTTCATTTATCCGATCCCGTTAACGGATTGGGTATCGAATATTGTTCCCGTCAATAAAAAACAAGGAACAATAAGAATCTGTATCGACTATAGGGATATCAATCGAGCTTGTCCAAAAGACAACTATCCTACGCCTTATATCGATCAAATAATTGATGATTGTGCCGGAAGTGAGATGTTTTCCTTCATGGATGGTTTCTCAGGCTATAATCAAATCAATATTCTACCTGCCGACCAACCAAAAACGGCATTCATTTGTCCATGGGGGACATTTGCTTATTGCAAATTACCTTTTGGGCTTAAGAATGCCGGCGCTACTTTTCAACGGGCGATGTCTTATGCATTTCATGACATCAAGCACATTGTGCAACCCTATCTCGATGATTTGCCTGCTCATTCTTTACATCGAGCTGATCACCTTGTCCACCTACGAGCAATCTTTATGAGGTGTAGGCATTATCGAATTCGGTTGAATCCCCACAAGTGTGTTTTCTGTATAGAAACAGGTCGATTGCTGGGATTTGTTGTTTCAAAAGCCGGCATTCGCGTCGATCCCTCGAAAGTCGAGGCTATCATCAAATTGCCTCCTCCTTCGAGTTTGCGCCAACTCCAAAGTTTGCAAGGGAAAGCGAACTTTTTACGCCGATTCATCCCAAACTACGCCGAGGTCACTAAAGGTTTTACACGGTTGTTGAAACAGAACGCACAATTCTTTTGGGACGAGATTGCCCAACAATCTTTTGATGCATTAAAACACGCGTTGACCCATGCACCGTTATTGCATCCTCCCAACTACAACCAGGACTACTTCTTATACCTCGCAGCTTCGCATTCCACCATTGGAATGGTGTTAGTTCAAGAAGATGAATTCAAAGCAGAGCATGTGATATATTATCTTAGTAGAACCTTAAATCCCACTGAGTTAAAATATTCGCATGTGGAGAAATTGGCCCTGGCAGCCGTTCAAGCTGTCCAGCGTTTTCGTCACTACATTCTTCTCCGCAAAACTACAGTTATTTCGGATTGCAACCCTATGATTTATATTTTGACAAAACAACTGCTAGGGGGCAAGTACTCTAAATGGATTGTTATCCTGCAAGAGTTCGACTTGGAGTTCGAGAAGTCCAAGTCTAAGAAATCTTTAGTTTTTGCGGAATTGATGTGTGATTTCCCGAGTGCTGACACAGAGACTGTGGCAGAGGAGTCCATTGCGGACGAATCTTTGTTTCTTATTAGCACTTTAGATCCGTGGTATGGGGATATAATCATCTATCTCCAAACCCAAACCTTTCGGCCTGAAGCTTCCAAGGAAGACCGTCGAAAAATTCGGTTTCGATCCCAGCAATACAGAATTATTGGAGATACACTTTATCGCCGGGGGGCAGACTTAGTTTTTCGACGTTGTTTAACTCACGAAGAGGCTGAGAGAGTTTTGAATGATTGTCACTCTGGAGCATGTGGCGGTCATATGTCTGGGTATGCCACAGCTCAGAAGGTGTTGCGCGCTGGCTATTTCTGGCCGTCTATGTTTAAAGATTGTATCCTTGCCGTCAGAACATGCCACAACTGTCAAGTGTTTGATCGAAAGATGCGCGCTCCACCTGCTCCTCTCCACCCTATAATTGCCGCTGGTCCATTCGCCAAATGGGGCATTGACTTTATTACTTGTAACCCTCACTCGGCCGGGGGGCATGCGTATATCATCCTCGCGGTTGATTATTTTACAAAATGGGCCGAGGCGATGCCTACATTCGACGCAAGCGGCAAGACAGCTGCAGTTTTCGTATTCAATCATATCATAACTAGGTTTGGTGTCCCACAAGCAATCATTACTGACCATGGGAGCCATTTTCGAAACGTCATGATGACTGAGCTTACAAGCCAGCTTGGTTTGCGCCACGATAGCTCTACTCCTTATTATCCGCAAGCCAACGGTTTGGTTGAGTCAATCAACAAAGTTCTAGTCATCATGATTCGACGGATCATTGGTATCCATCGAACGAATTGGCATAACATGTTATTTTCGGCGCTATGGGCATATCGAACTTCAGTGAAAAATTCAACAGGTTTCACCCCTTTCCAGCTAGTTTATGGCTTAGAAGCTGTGTTACCTATTGAATGCGAAATCCCATCACTTCAAATGGCTGTCGAATTACTTCCAGCTACTTCCGAAGAGGAGAAACGGTTATTATACTTGGCTAAATTAGATGAGACTCGACGTGACGCTACTTTAGCTATCGAGACTCACGCGAAACGAATGAAAGCTCAGTACGATAAAAATGTAACCCCTCGAAGTTTTTCGGAAGGAGACCTAGTACTATTATATGATCAAGCTAACGATAAGCTAGGTGCCGGAAAATTCGTTCCCATGTGGCATGGGCCCTACATTGTAAAGCGAAAGCTAGCAAAAGGGGCTTATGAGTTAGTTGATTTTGATGGGGACTCTTTGGGTAAACCCAGAAATGGACTTTACCTAAAGAGGTATTATGCTTAAAATGATGGGTATGGAGAAATTTTTAGATAGGTTAGATTTCCTTTCTAGCTAGCAAGTGTGTTAGTTTAGTCAGTGTGCTTAGCTTAGCGAGTGTGGTTTTTCGTCATTATTCTGGCTTATCTTGGTTTTACTCTTGATATTGTAGATGTCGACGCCTCTCCAAACATACATTGGATTTGCTGATGGTGCTTGTCGTAATACACGGAATATCTCTTCCGCAGCTTGGGTTATCTATTCGCCCTCTGACGAGTTAGTTTCTATGCATGGGGTAAGCCTCGGTCAAACAACGAATAACATTGCAGAATACAGTGCAGTGGTTGAATTATTATCCGAATCTATTTCATTTGGAATTCGACGTTTGATAGTGAGGTTAGATTCTGAACTTGTTGTATTACAGCTTAATAGAGTTTATGCCATTAGAAATCCTGTGTTATTAAGGTTGTTTTTGAGAGTGCGTCTCTTGGAACGTGAATTTGATTACATTGAATATCAACATATTCCAAGGTCTTTGAATACATTAGCAGATGCAATTGCTTCTCGAGTGTTGGACAGACATTTATAATAATCATGCAAGTAAATTTAAAAACATTTCATCATACATGTTAAACAAGATAAGCCGGTAATAGTGATATATATAGATAGAAGTGTGTCAAAAAATATATACATCGTCTTCGATCATAGGTTGAAAACACCTTATGATCGGCAAAATGATAGTACAAAAAGTCAAAAATGTCACATGTGACTACAAAAGTGACTAGTCAATCACTGGTGGTGCTCTCTGTACGACACCACTGCGCGGGCTACCTTACGCAAAAATCTCCTAAACGGTCCAGGGACCGCGACTACGAAGCGCTGAAGCCTGATAGGAATGTCGTCCATAGTAGTCTCAGGTATATCTGCCGTGAGACGCTCTAGATCATGCTCCAACTCAGCTAGTACTTCTGCTGTCGCATCCTGTGGGGCCGGTACCGGTGCAGCTGGATGTAGTCTATCATAAGGCCGGAGGTTGGCTGGACGCTGTGGACCAACATCTGCATTTTGAAAAAGTTTTACTATTAGTTTTGAGACGATATATATAAAAAATACAAAAAATACATAACTAGAAAACTTGTGAAAATAAAAGTACCTCTGTCGTCCCATTGTTCTCCCTGTGGAAGAACCATGTCCGGATCACCTCTGAAATCCATTCCGGCATACGGAAAGTCCTGTATCACAAAAAGCTGGCCCTCTAACCAGTCAAAATAACTATCTGAGAATCGAACTACTGTCGCGCCCTCGTCAGGATGCCGGGCCATCACCGCAACCCATCGTATCAGCTTTGGCTGCCGAGGACCCAAGATATCAACAGTGAGTTGCTGAGGGATCAGCATTGGAATTCTCTCCAAGGCAAAGCTCACGACTATAGGCCCATATCCAAAAGTCTTTAGTCGTCCGTTCTTTGCCTTGGTCAGTTGGCTCTTCATATGAGCCGACACAGCTTCACACCAGTTGAAAATGGTGCCTTGGTAACAGTCAATTGCCATCCGCATTTGGGATCCGGAAGCAATGTGTAAAGCGGCCGCGCCGCAAATTCTGGTAACCGTGAACGCTATGACTTTGAGTTCCGGTAGAGTGATGTGTTTTATCTCTATGCCTTTTGAATGGTGAGCCCCACGTGTGCACCAATCCTCGCGGAGACTATCAAGGGATTGGCCACCCGGCCTAGTCCCCGCAAGACTGAGTTGCTCACCTCTGTTTGGCAAGCCAGTGAGAAAGTATACATCCGAGGGCTCTATCTCGAGCTGGTGCCCTCCTATGTAAAAGCATTGTTCTTGAACGTTCCATCGCTCAACCAGCCATTCCAAGAATCTTACCTGGCCCCTCATGCCCGGTATGGTCCAATATTTGTATAATCCGCATGCTCTTAGGGCATCCAAGGAAGGTTGATGATTTATTGCAGCTTCATCTTCCTCTACATGCTCTCTTTCTCTCCAGTCTAACATGATTAATGCCCTGCATATCAAAAATAGCAATTAGAAATTGATTTGGGAATTTTTGGTGGTTTTTTGAGAGAGTTGGGGTTTTGAAATGCGCGTTTCTCGGAAGACGCACCCCGGCTTTGTAGCACAGGGCGCCCGGACGCAGCTGGCCTGAAGGCGGGCTGCGTCTTCCGACCGTTTTCCCGTATGAGAAAAAGTCGGGGGACGCAGGTCACCCGAAGGGCACCTGCGTCCGCCGAGAGGCGCATTCCAAAACCAAAACCCCCCCAAAAAATGAAACTAAAACCTAAAAATTGATTCTAAACGGATAGAAATGCAGAGTAGGATGTGTAAAATACCTGGATGAGACGGCGTTCGATTCCGACGGTCAGATTTTCCGCAGCAACCACGGGAAGTTTCTTGTCAAAAGCTCCTTTTTCAACCTCAACAGTGAAACGGTAAAAATGACATGGTAAAAGGTCTTTTTATAGGTTTTTTGGATGAATTAGTTCATTTTTTACCATGAAAAGATGTTTTTGAATGTATTTTTGCCTATTTTAAACAGGTATGAGTAATGTGTTGCTTTTGTGCAGGACAAAGGGATTTCGAGGGAAATTGTAATTTTTCACAAACAAAAATATCAGAGTCATCTTTTAAGCCCTTTTCTGACTCCTAAAACATGAAAAGATCGCCGAGTGTTTCTTTTTCACTCGTTAAAACGGAATTAAAAGACGGTCCCCTTTTAGCTCTTTTCTGACCGCAAAATCAGGAAAAGATTGCCGGGTTTTTGTCGTTTCGAACTCGATAAGGAAATAAAACGACGTGTCCTTGATCGCTTTTTACTTTTCAGGTCAACGACACTATTATGAAAGTACTCCTTGGTCGCAAGATCAAGCGGTTCCCCCAGGTATTATTTTATACTTTTTCGGGCTTGAGGGACACAAATATACGAAAAAGTTCAACGTGGAGTCTCCTTTAGTTTTTTCAGACTCTCTAAAATTGAAAAACGCCGAGTTTCTCCTATACTGGGCTCGTTAAACTTTTACAGTAAAGGACCTGTTCAATTACAAACAGGAACGAACCACTCCTTCCTAGGGTTCGAATTTAAACTAGGTTGGACTCGTCCGAAGGATGAGCTTATAATCAAGCATATGTTATCCTCCTCAAGCTTGTTAAAAATAAAGAGGTACTTGCCAGAAATGGTGGGGGAAAAGAGAGAAGAATGAACCTGTTTGTCACCTTTTGTCTCAGAAGAAACTTTATTACCGCTCTTGAACACGACACTTTTCATTCACCTGGGTTGGGAAATCTTTTACCTCACAGTTGACCAAACCACTTTGAAAGTCTTTAACCGGGTTCCGGGGATTAACTTTGAGTTATTCGTCACCAAGCCATCTGTCGTGTCGTTATGTGTTCAAGAGGTCTGCAAGCAAAACTTTCATCTGCAAAATACTTGTCATCCATTTGACCATCCCTGAGTCAGTCCTTACAGCAACATTTCTTCAACTTGAACAATGATTTCGTGTTGTGGGCTTGCCTGCAACGGGTCGCTTTCTATCGACATCGACACATTATCTAGAAAGATGACTTAGGAATCGACAGTACCTTGAAGTCTGCATGCATCAATGGCAGGTTTCTCGCCTTTGACGTCAGTTTACATCATTGACTTTCGATCAAAGGATTCCGTGAAGTGTTCGACATCAAAACATCTATTCACATTTCACGGGTTGTGCTTGGTACTTTGAGAACCATTGACATTACTGGTGGTCTCTCTCACGCTTGTTAACAGTTTACATCATCGACTGGTAATCAAGTGGTTTCTAACATGTTCGACATCGAATCATTTAATCACATGGCTAGAATCGTACCAATTCGGGAAGTAGAAGTGAAGACCCTGGATCTAGTTTCTACCATCCAGGCTGCGAGGAGTTTTGTATTCATTATCTATGTAGACTAATCATAAACAGATGGCTGCGTCCATACTGTGTCTACAAAAGTCTATAAAAATGATGTACTGCAAGATCATTCCTGTATCAGAATAGTTAGTCCATTAGTTAAAGTTTTGAATCTGAGTATGGGAATGCCTACCTCAGTGATGATATAATCTTATCCATGTATTTTGTGTTGAAAATTGCAGGTTCCAACCAGGCCATCCACAAGACAATCCTTGAAATGATAAAGCGCTTCACCCTTCCTAGAATTACAAAACCCTACTCTATTCCAGGCTTCGCACTTTAGGGGGCAATCTGTTACACTAAAAAATGTCACCTTGACTACTTACAGTTAGTATGGCTCAAATCAACAGTCATGCTACCCTCTTAGGCAAGTCTTATGCCTCTGTTATCCATCTCAAACTCAAAGAAGAGAGAAAGTCTTGTAAAAACTATGTTTATCTCTGGGGTCGCAGGTTCTCTCTAGCCTTACCTGCGGGGACGCTGACCATGTTCACAAAATCTGCGTCCATGGACGCTCTGTATGTTAAGGGACAGGTGCGTCCTTCTGTAAAAGGCAAAATGCGCGAGTTTTATCTTGAAAAAGTTACTTGTGGTTACTTCTAGAACATTCTAGAGGTCGGTTTGATGAAATGGATGCGCCTCCAGTTGGTTCATGTATCTCTATTAAGGGGGAACTTATCCCATCAATAAGGGAGCTATCCCACCCAAAGAGGGGGATGATCCCATTGATAGTGGACCTGAATAACCTCTTTACAGCACTATAAATAAAGACATTGAGCCAGAGGGAGAGGAGGTTGGAGCTATACATTTTCTTTGGGTAAATGCTGCAGGATTTAGGTCTTCCATTAGAGCCTTTGTGAGGAGAGATTGTCTTTACTTGATTCTACTTGGAAGAGGGTGAGCTTTGTCAAAGTAGAGGAAAACCCTTGATGGACCCTGGGAGGAACTTGCACAACACCAAGGCCAGGTTGTAAGAGTTTCTTTGTTTCGTTATTAATACAAACTGGTTTATTTTTCTCAATAGCTTGTGTTAATGAGTTATTTCATGTGTTCCTTGGTCTGCATGTTGAATATATGTTTTATTATATGAAATGCAAGTGCTTGGTAATTGTTTGATTGTTTGTGGTTGCAGGAATTGACTTGAAGGAGGAGCTCATCCGGATTGGCAAGGACAAACTACAACAACAGCGTTTTGGAATAAGGTAAGCCTAAACACTTGTAGTTTTCATGTTGTAAAAGGTGTATTTAGAGAAAGATCACTCCATTTTGTCTTGTTTGTCATTAGAACGTCTTAGACTTCTAGGAAGGTCAGTCGTGTCCGCACCCTTGACCAATTCCGTGTGACACCCCTCCGCCATCACTTTGCGTGCTTGGGATGGACACTCCTCCCAGCCCCTTGGCATGTACCACAACTATCCAGTGACCCTTGCGGGAAAGACTGTCCATGTCGACATTGAAGTCATTGATGCCCCTTTGGATTACAACATTCTCTTAGGTTGTAGTTACACATATGCCATGTCAGCCGTCGCATCTGTGGTGTTCCGCAAGATGTGATTCCCCCACGAAGGGAAGATCATTACCATTGATCAGTTGACTTACTATGAGCCGACATCCATGACCTCCCTTGAGTCCATTATCTCATCAATGTCTGACAAACAGTCTTCAACTCCTACCACCAGTGTTTCACCTAGAGTCTATAAAGATTCCTCATTGTTGGGTGCTTTCCCTGGTCCTCCCCCTCCCATCTCAGAGCCTAACTCTATGAGTGTTTTCATGTTACAAGTGTCACGGGCTTCCCTTAAGAAGTTCGGTACACCCGATCAACAACCAGCTCCTCAGCACCCTGTTGTTGCCCTTCTAGCTGAGCCCTCTGGAGCCACCAGACCAGGACCTCCTCCATTTGTGGGTGCCTTTCCTATGTTTCCACCGAGAACTGTTCCTCCAGGTGTCAACCATGCAGGAGCCATTCCGCCGAGACATTACCCTGCATGCCAGATACCTTTCTTATTCCCTCCTCCAAGAGTATTTTCTGTCCATGTCATGGCTTCATTGGTCCTTCCTAACATGACTTTGGGGATCCCAGTATGGTACATTGACCCCCCTACAAGAATTCTGCCTGGTCAGCTAAGACCTTATGATGCTTTGATCCTGGTTTAACCAGTCCCCATGACCCCTGCTGCTGCTTCAGTTTCGTCACATCCTCAATAGGAACCAACTCCTGTTGCGAAAGCATCCAGACAAGTGGGCAAAGCTAAGAGGAAAGAACCTAAGGATAAGGCTCCCCAAGCTCCTCTAGCCCCTAAGGCCCCAAAGCTAACACCCCCGTGTGCTTTGTGTAAAGTTGTTGGGAACGCCACCAACAATTGTCCTAAACTTCCTCAACTTAAACCTTTGGTTCATGAAGCATTCCCTAAGTCAAATATCCTAGAAGTCCATGTTAACTTACCGGTCCCACCTAAGAAACTCAAAATGCCACGCACAACCACCCTTGTGCCCTGTGTGATCATCATGGTCATTATTCCCATTGTTTCCCTCATCTCGATGAATTTCACGATTGCCTTGGGGTGATTCGTGAATACAAGGCCACTCGTAGTGGATCATCTACTCCTCTACCCATGGATTTTGGTACCACTAGTCAACCAGAACAAGGAGACTCTGGCCCCACTATTGTGATCCCTCCCCTCGATGTTGAGATGACGGACACCACAGGCCACATCCTTTACTTGTCATCATCCTTGAGTTCCTCGCAGGCAAACCTTTTTGAGGTTTCTGTGCATGCTTCTATCGAACCTCTTTCAACAGAATCCTAGGTCTCAACATTTGTAGATCCTCCATCTACTAGCTCGTTGTCTACCATTCCAGATGATGCGTATGTGAACCTTCTTTCTCAGGTTGATGCACCAGGTAATGCCGCCACATCATGTAGTCAGTCTTCCTCCTGTCCACCCATCTCCCAACCTGATGAGGACACCATGGAAGCTATGTCTACCCCTGATTACCCCTGCACTTAAGCAAGGGGGAATTTCTTCAAAGGATTTTGAAGGCCATTTCCTTCCTAATTCTCCCAATGCGCTCTACCTCAAGAAATTCTACTCATAGCACATCCCTTTGATTTGCGTGTCTTTATTTCTGCCATGAAGTTAGGTAGATTGCATCATCTCATCCATTTTCTTTTGCACCTTTCAAATGGATCCATCATCCACACCGTATATCGGTCATGCTGACAGTGTGAGTCGCTTCTCCTGGAATCTAGCCTCGGCAGCCTGGACCATTTTTACCCCCTTGCATACGTCAGTCCTTGCAAACAACGTGTGCATTGGATCTGCCACCAATAATCAGGTCGAATATGATGCAGTGTAAGGTTTGTTAGTCGGTGCTCTCACTCATCGCATCCTTCATCTTCATGTTCATTTATATTCCTTGCTACTTGTCATGCAATTGAATGGTGTATATCATGTGCATAACCAAGTCCTATTTAGAAAATATCTACGAGTTAAGATATTGGTACATGAATTTGAAACCATTACGTTCAGTCATGTGCTTAGAGCCGAAATTCACTATGTAGACACCATAACAAACAACATTCTAGATTGGCATTTATCACATGTATACCATAGAAGATAACCATAAAAAAAACAAATCACAAACCATCATTGTCATCTCAACTGCATAATCATATCATGTATCATATAAGTGTTTGGAGCCCCAATCTACATACATCCAGTATGTCCATAGCATATTGGGGGGAACATAGGCCCCTATATCATCCTTTGGAGGATCTCGTGCCAAGTTGGACCGAGATGTTTGAATCCCTTTTTCGAGCACTCAAAACACAGTGGCACTCCACAAATGCCTCTTGCTAGGGGGAAGAATTCCCGCCTTTGCATACCAGATCAGTCCCCTCCATCACATATGTTTGCGGGCAGTATCCCATGCTTGGGGGCATGATGGTTTTCCCATGGCCATATTCTCAATTGATTCTCAGCCTAGATCCCACTGGATCTAGCTATGGTCAATTATCCTCCCATTCCTTGGATAGTTTATCCTACCGGCATCTCCGACAAGCCATATGCACATTTCATATCGTAGGTGTTGGATACCATATCTTAAAATATTCTACTCTATCTCCACATAGTACCAATGTTTGACTTTGTAGGTGAGGATGATTCTAGACCTCCTCTAGTAGTTCATTCTCGTTTTCCTCTTTCCTTAATTTTTCACCAAGAACCATCATTCCAAGAAGCATTAAGGCCATCTTTAGACAAGTAAAGCCACTTTCCTGAAACTCACAAACATTGATTCCAATGGTCAGTTTTTCTGCTACGATCTCCTCAAGATTTAGGGCCTTTTCCTCCTCTCCAAATTCACCACATCTCACTTAGCAAACGATTCCAAATTGGAGGGAAAATGTCCTTTCACAGAAAAATCCCCAATTTTTCTATCGCCCATTGTGACTAGATCGTAGCCCAGTTTGACGAACCATCAACAACATTGGAAATCTCCCACTGAGCTCTATAAGGGTCTTCCTCAGTTTTTGATGATTTGACACTTCACCAGGAAACCATTTCTCCATGAAAGGTCACTTCGTCGCCTCTCAAAATCGAATTTCGTCATAAAGAGACACTTGTACTTTGAGGTCCACCTCCTCTTAATACTTGTCATACCATATGTCAACTTTCATCATGAGTAACCATCATTTACTCATGTTTTCATGGTCCCCAACCGGCCTAGTCTATGTGGAAGCGTCATCAAGTTACCTTTGTTCAGAGCATCTGCAATGAGTCACCCTTGCATTCTTGGAGTCTATTTCGTGTCCCATTATATCATGTCATAATATTCGATCCATATTTGCATATTGTTCATCCTGTGTTGCCCATTTTAGTCTTCAGTCATATTGTTGCCATCCCCCCCGAAGTTGAGTCAGTTGCTACCAGGTCAACCATGCACTTTATGCTCTTTCAATGGTAGTTTTCTGTTTGTCCCTCAATCCCACTTTTTCTCCCATTATCCCTGGTGTCATTCCATCGGTCACATTACTATTTTCTCTCATGCTTTAGTTGAGGATCCTCATTGCCTCATCTATCGTGGGCCCTATTCTATCGACATCAACTCATTTATTCCATAAGAACGACCTAGAGGGTGGTGTATCTTGGTTCCAGCTCCCTTTCTTGTTAGGCACCTTGGATCGAGTAGAGGGAATCATTATTTCCATTTGACTTGGTCGTTTCGTGTTCGTGATTCATACACTTGATGGTTCAGTGATGCAACAGATTGTACCAGTGATTCTAGGGTATGTGTGAGACGTTTTAGACCTCATGAGGGGGTGGCCCTTAAGGTATCCCCCCACATGCCTCGATGCATTCCTATTATGCTACAGCCTCAGATGCAGTTCTGCAGAGTTGATGGGTTCAGTTCCTACCGATTGCAGTATTCATAGCATGCATGTATCCTCCAGATGATCCCTTCAGTCTTGCATAGCCCTTCTTTGTTCAACAAGGCTTCTCCTATTGTTCTACCCTCCCTCCCACCCATTTTTTAAGGAAGGGGCTTTGTATCTCATGTACTCAGATATTATTGTGTTTAGTCTTGGCTCATATTCTTCTAGGTGCATTATGTATATGAGACACATTGTATTATTTTCTGGCTATGTTTTGTCAGCGTGTCATGTACCATTTAGCATGTACTTCATTGCTAAGTTTTATATTTCTGGGCAAACCATTTTTTAACTAAGTTATCTCAGCGGGTATGGGTACGCCTCCCCCACCTCATTGAGGTCTAGTACCACAACATAAAAGGAGACTTGCATTAGTCTCACCCCCTCTGTCCATATCCTCTTTCAATTCAGCTTTATTTGTCTCTCTCTCTCTGAATCCCCTGTGTTGTCTAGTGATTGTGCCTTTACAACGTACTTCAGTCATACATTTTTCTCCTAACACTTGTATGTTGGGGGGCAATCTGTTATCACCAAAAAACTGATCATCTAGCCTAATTTACTAGATGGATCGAAGAACACCATGTAAAGGCAATTTTACCATAGTAAAATTCTTTCACTGTGAGAAATTTCTTAATAAACCACCTTTGTTAAGTAATTTATAGTTAAACCCATGAAGAATAATTAAATAAATCATTATTTATTTGATTTTCTTCTAGGAATAATTAATTAAACCATTGTTCAATTATTATTCCTTGTCATATTTGACCCAATCATGAAAAATAAACAGATAAATCATCATTTATCTTATTTTTCTCGAAGAATAATTAATTAATCACTAATTAATTATTACTCTTTCAAATTTGACTAAATCCCTTAGGAATAATTAAATTAATCCTTATTTATTTATTATTCATTAACTAACTCCTTGAGATGATAAATAAATCATTTATTTATTTATTATTTCTAAATAGAAGTTTAAATACTTTTTTCCTCCTAACCAAATATAATAAAATATTACAAGTGGTTATTCCAAGAATGGGATCAATAATATTTTATTATTGCTCATTATTCGAGGATAACTCAATATTTTGTTATAAATAGAAGGGTTTTCCATTCATTATTCACTTTTGATTATTTTCATTGTTGCACTCACTGTTGTAACTCTGATTATTTTCATTGTCACACACCATATTTTTGCTGGGTTTACACATTATAGAGGAGAGAGAATCTACACAAGCTGAAGACGTTTGAGGATAGCTAAGAACCCATCCCATAGAAGGGGACTGGTAACATCTATTTGTTCCCTTCACAGGTGTTATAATAAAATTATTCTTTGTATATCTGGTTTCCATTGGATGATTGGAGTTATTACTCTTTCTTTTTGTTGTTTAACTATGGTTGTGGCATAGATCCAGACTTTGGCAGGTTTTGTTTCTATCAGTTGTTGCAGATCTACGATGTTTAGCAGCCATTTATATTGTTGATATTATTTGTCATCCAGAATCTTAAGTGGGTTCTTTTCGTACATATTTGAGAAGAAAACACTACAACAAACTTGGCGACTCCACTGGGTTTTTATACTTCAGATCTAGAAACCTGGGTGAACTTTGGTTTTCAACTTAGGGTTTCTTCTTTTTTCAATTCTATTAATGTTTCCTAGTTTTTTAACCCCAGATCTGTTAAATTTTCGACTTTCGCAAGCTTTCTGGTCTTTTCGCAAGTCATAGGAACCAGCCGCGATGAAGGCGACACTTTTTATGAGATTTTTCGACCAGGATCCACAGAGCAGAAATCACACTTTTTGGCCCAAAAAGTGCAATCCGGAGGCCAGAACGCACTTATCAGTGCAAAAAGTGCGATCCCAACAGAGAAACAAGTCAGTACCTGCGATTTCTGGGTTTTAGGGTTTTTCTCATATATGTTTATGGGTTTTACAGAGAGCCATCTGCTGGGTTTTTGACCTCTATATCATCCCGCTTAGGCCGTGATCTACTCTAATTTACTCGTCGAAGTCGAGTTTAGCCCCCCAGGCTTCTAGTAAGCTTCCACCTTTACAGGAGGAGTTTAGCTGAGTGTGTAGTTTGAGTTTTTGCAGCGCTTTCAGCCACATTTTCCAGATCTGTAACCTTCTCTTTTAGATCTGTTAAGATAGTTTGTTACCATCCATAGTTTCACATTTAACCCCATTTGGTCATTTACCTTAGGGTCCCATTGATTTCCCTAGGTGTTTCAGCCATCTCCCTATATTTTTGTAGTGATCTTCCCCTCTGGTTTTTTGCTGTCGCTGCACCACTTTCCAGTAGCTTAGAGTCACTTGATACCAGTCACACTGACATTTAGATCTCTTGACCATTTCAGTGTATTTTCCATCGGTTTAGCCACCAACGAGTGCAGTGTTTGGAAACCCAGTTTGGGTGGGGTTTAGTTAATTATTTTGTTGTTCATTTTCTGTTATTAGTTTTAGTTTATTTTCAACAAGATTTTTTCTTTTTTACAAACACGATTGGGCTTAATCAATTAATACACTTGCACACACAAGCACACCTTAAGCGAAGGGTGCCTGGTTTTCACCGCTAAGCAAAGACTTATTTATCTCCCCTCATTGAGGCAAAGGCATATTGTTGATCTCCCTTCACCATTTCCATGTCACGTGTGCCACCAAGGCATTTGTCGCGGAGACTATTAGGCCTTCACCCCCAGTTTTTGCTTGGGCATATTTCCCCTCACTATCGTGTTCGAGTTCATAGCCCTTCGAGTCCCCACACCGACTCTTCTCCCAGTTCATCTGATTCCTCATCTGATTCCGAGCCTCCTTCACTGCCTATCATCACCATGTCTGGACCCATAGCTACTATAGGAACCCAACCTGGTTTTGGCTCCTGTTCTATCCTGATGGTCACATCAAGTGGAATAGTCCTAGGAATTGTTCCGGCAGCCCCCATGCTACCCTTTATGGATGGGCTAAGTCTACTGAATTTTAACCAGTTGATAAATGACCCCATACACCGTGATGCTGGTTGGCCCTCTATGCCGACTAAGCTTCCCTTGGACATCCCGAAGTTTGAGGGTAATGCTGGAGAGGATCCTGTTAGTGTCAGTCTTGTTAGCCTGTCACCTGGTGTTATAGACATATTTGGGCACTACAACCTCAATCTTATATGTCGATAAACCAAGGGCTCTTTAACTCCTAAAAGTGTTGTTTCATACTCTAAAGGATCATAGTCAACTGATTACATCATTCCCTAGAAGTTCCACCTGAAAAACCACTCAAAACTGGCCAAAACTAGACCATACTGACTGCTCCGCTATCAGGATGTGATGCATATTGACTCCTACACTAGCCAGGTGCGATGCATACTAAAGAGGCCTTCTGTGGGGTGCGATGAGCGAGAATGGACAAATGTCTGAGGCAGTTTGCTAAGTGGATGCTCATGAAATCTTCTAGAAACTTCTCCTATGACACTTGCCTCTCTGAATTCGCCCAGGGATGAGTAAGAGATCAATGAAATCTCCAAGTGGAACCAAAAACTACAAGCGGAATGACACTAATCAAAAACCCAGAGCTAACTCACACCCTTGCAGGGCATTATATATGGATCCCTCATCTGAGAGATCTAGAGGTTGGAATTTTGTAATTTGTAAGGAAGTGCTGATAGTTTATCTTTGAGAAGGAACATTGTATTGTTGGGCGATCTTACTTTTCATGAGGTGAAGAGGGCCTTGATGTTGGGAGGATGATGCTGGATCAGACAGCTGGGTTGTAATTCTCCCTTGTATTTTAATAAAGTTCTTTGAGTTTTCCTCCATACAATTGTGTACTTGTGAATCTTGTTATTTGTGAATGCTATTGTATGTTCAATGTATTTCTAATTTTGCATTGTTTATGATATCATAGATCAAGATGCTTTGATAGTGTTTTGTTCCTTTGTCTCTACAGGTACTCTCTAAGTAAGACAAGTAGAAGAGGAGTTGAAAGTTCTATCAAAGGGGAGAGAAATCAAGCAAGGAGTCAAGCGGAAGATCCAGGTTGATCCCTTTGCTTCTCCCTTATCTATCATACATAGAGGAAATCACGAATTTCTTTGATTGTTTGTTTCTAAGATAGCTGCCAATCGTAGTGGGACTAGCAGATTGAAAAGACACTACTTTTCCTGGAAACAAAATGGCGACTCCACTGGGGATCGAATAGTTTGTTTGTTTGTTGTTCATTATTTACTTTATAAACTATAGATGGAGCCTGGAGTTAGCCAGATAGCCTTCAAACTTCTCTTGCTCTGCAATTGCAAAGTAGATGAATGCTGCTTCAGTCAATCTCCGGTTTAGTTTATGATTTAAACATCTGACTTACAAGCATTCTAGATGCCCTTTTGGTAGCTCAATAACCTCCTAAGATCATACCCCTATACTTTGTTCTTTACTGTTCATAATAGCTCAGCTTAACTCACTGAAATTAGCTGCAAATTTGAGCCAAAACCCACCTCAGTTGCGCTCCCTGGCCCATCGCACTGTCTGTAACTGGAAGCCAGTATGCATCGCACCTCTTGAAGTGTAGCAGGTGAGATGCATCCCTGTTTCTGTGAAGCACAGGTGCGATGACTGAGTAATCCTATTTCTCTCCTTGAAATTTGGGTTTTTTGTCTTTGTTTTCAGCTCTATTCAGTTGTTTTGCTACTTATGATCAGTATCTCATTGCTGAAGCCTCCTTCCTTTACATAGTTTAGCCTCCATTGATTAGGATTAGTAAATGTTTTTATGTATTTGTCCATCATTTACAATCCTTTGTCAAAAAGTAGCTTAAATCGAACTGTCGTTTTGATGCAAAAAAGTGTCGTAACTGTCGTTTTGTGTCAAAAAGAAGAGTGTCGTAAAGTCTTCCTCCTCTAGATAGTCGATTGAACTTTTTGTCGTGTATTTGATTTGATTTATTGATATTTGAAGTGTCGAAAGCATCTTCTATTCGAAATTGAAAAGTGTCGTTTAAGTCTTCCTTTCATTTTGAAAAAGAAATTGTCGAAATGTCGCTTTGAAGAAAATATTTTAGATCTATACTTAGTTTTCCTTTTTGCATTTCTCACATTAAGGGAAACAAAAAAAAAATACATGCATTTGCATTTGCATTTAGACTGTGTGTGAAAATGATTTAGGAAAAGTGCATTTAGTGTGTGCTCTTTGCTCTTTGTTGAAAGAATCGTAATCTTCTTTCCTTAGTAGCTAGGATTTTCATTGCTAAAAATAAACAAACGACTGTTTATCATTTTAGATTGCATATTTAGGAATTTTACATCTACATCACGCGGTGAACCTTGAAAGGAAAACTTCTAAACAAGATCAACTCTAAAATAAATCTCAATGAACTTAAAAACGCTTTGGAACCTAACGCAACACATCTAGAAGTCTAGGCTAGAGACGTGTTCCGACATCGTAAAACCTAGTAACTATCATTTTCATCGAAGGTTGGGTGATTCCTCCTCTTTGATACGACAAGTGATAGTACGGACTTGTGCTCCCTGTACCGTCGAGTATATATTGGGAGACCACAATAGGCTGATATCCTTTATCCATAGGAAGCCGTGTCTGCCGCTCGCGATCTATCGCAATGCACTGAACACAACATTCAAGAAGATTGAATGCCGTACATAAGTCCTTGGTAATTTCTCTTTAATTTACCACTAAGGTGTATATTGCAGTTTTATGATTGGTTTGGTAATCCCTCTGTCTAGATTTCCAAAGTAGTCACTTTCGTTCCTTTTCGACTCCTTAAAAGAAAAGGTCCATCTGAGCACTTGTCACTTCATGCTCATTAAAAATCAAAGGTGACTAGAGTCATCTTTAGCTTTTTCTCGACTCTTAAAAATTGAAAAAGCAAAGTTGTGTCAAAGCGTCATTAAAATTTATTTAATTCGGAATAACATCCCTCTTCCTTCGTTGATCTTAAGTTGAGATAATGGAGTCCACTGATCAAGGAATCCCCCTTGAAGGGAATCCTAGTCCATTTTCTTCTTGGGGAAATATTGGTGCTCCATATATGGCCACATTGTCCCTTCCAGGAATCACAATTGGTCTGCCGGTATGGTTATTCTCGACCTCTGTTGTTCAAAATACCGTAATTCCTCAGCAATCGAATCAGCAACTAGTTGATATCGAAAGTGACCCTTCACCTTCTACTTCATTTGTTTCTCCCTCCCCTTCTTCCTCTTCACTTGGTGAAAATAGTGATACTAGTAACCAAGTGGTAGAGAAGAAGAAGAAAGGGAAGGAGAAGAAGAAGAATAAGTCAGTTAAGCAAGGGGGCAACCATGAATCATCTGGTGAAAATCCACACATAAACACTCCTAAATATCCTTGTCTAATTTGCAAAGGAAACCATTTTCATCGAGATTGTCCTTGCATTCCATGGATCTTGAGAGAACGGTCTCCCCGTTCACACAATCCGGTGTCATCAACCTCTGGTGATCATGCTGATAGCACACCATCAACTAGTGAAAATGAGGTTCCTAGATAGAAAGGAAAGGTCAAAATTCCATGTCAATTATGCGAAGGAGACCATCACCTTCGCCGTTGTCCTTTCTTGGATGAGGCCAAGATAATCTTGCATAACTGTCCTGCTTCACCGCAGCGATTTCCACCTGGATACAAGAAAATCTCACCGAGTGTTATATACCTAGGGGGGATAATATGGGGTACCAAGGGAGGTACCCAAGGTAATAATGTAATAATGGGATGGGCCATAGTAATAAATAAGGTGGTTAACCCATGTCATGTAAGGGACCACAAGTAGTTAATAATAATGTAAAGGGCCCATGGTATTAGTTGATGGTATGAGGAAACCATGGTAATGATGCATGGTATTGTATGTATGAGGCCTATATAGAGGCTAGAGACTCCACATGGAGGGATATGAAGAGAAGTATTATTGTATGAATAGGCATATGGCTTGTGGAGTGTTCTCCTTCCTTAAGGAGTGAATGTATGGTGTTGCCCTACCATAAGGGTTTTGATAATAAAGAAGAATTTCTATCTATTTTGATCTTGTTATTCTTGGGTTATTTCTATTCTCATATATCTTTTGGATCAGATCTACAACAAGTGGTATCAGAGCTACAACAAGTGGTATCAGAGCACTTTCTTGGGCAAACCGTGGAGAATATATATATATATATATATATATTTTTTTTTTTTTTTTTTTTGCAGGGATTTTTGGGTGGCGAAATTGCAGATCAGATCTGTACGTTTTGGTGCAAGATCTGCAAAATCTAATTGCAGATCTGTATTCCTGGTGAAAAAATAGCCGATTTCAAAAAAAAAAATCGGTTGAATCAGAGTCCGGATGAAGAAGATATCGCTGATTTAAAAATCAGTAGGGTTGCAGACAATTTTTCGGGGCAGCGAATTGCGGTGAATATCTAGACCTCTTGGCACCATATCTACAAAATCTAATTGTAGATCTGGAATATTTGTGAAAAAACACCTAATTTCAAAAAAAAAATCAGTTGAATCGGAGTCCAGATGAGGGAGATATCGCTGATTTAAAATCAGCCATTTTTTCAGAAATTTTGGGTGACGGCGGGAGAGTAGCAGTGCAGATCTGAAATTCCAGTGTCTGAATCAGGGTTTCTATCACATGGGCAGATGCAGAATGGTTGTTCCATTTCCAAAAACAGGTTATAATAGAGATTCTGAGCAATATTGACGAAACTGTGACATTTTCAAATTTTCGCTAAGTAAGTGAATTTTTTCCAAAACATTCATGGCTTCTAGCAAGGTTCTATATTTTACAGGAAAAGATGATGGTCCTACTATTGAAGAATTCATACAAAGATACAAGTCCACATATGGGACAACATGTGGGACATTTTGGAAGTTTCAAATGCTGTCTAATATGAGAGGTGAGGCTCAAAAATGGAATTTATTACTTAACTACGACTGGTTGAACAAAATTTCAGATGCCGAATTTGAAAAAGTCTTTTTGGACAAATGGTCTCGGGCTAGGAAAAAGGAGAATGAGACACATAAGGGGTTAATTTCTACTGGTATATCCTTATTGCAGATTCATGGATTGCTTCAGAAACAGAAGATCATTGTTTCTATCAATCCTAGTTGTAAACATAATTTTATCAGTGTTAATTTGGCAAAAAAATTGCAAGTCCCAACAAAACAAATTGAACATACACAGGTTGATAATGAGGATGTTCAAGTGTACAAGGATTTGAAGATTTCTATGGATAAATATGTGTTGCATGGTGATTTTTATGCTTCAGAGATGGATAATATGGATGTTGTTTTGGGATATCCTTGGATGGAATCCGTGGGTACTATCAATATTAATGTGCAGAAGAAATTATTGAAGCTATGGTATAAAAAGAAGAAAATTACATTACAGGATATTTCTATCCATAAACAGGTAGAGCACATGGAGGTTGAAGCAGAAGATGTTCAAGGGACTGACATATCAGATGATGAGCCTTTGATGATCGCCAATCAAACACAAACAGAGGCTGTAGAAGAAAAGGTTACAGGTGATGATACATCAGAGGAGGGCTCAGTGGTTGAAGTCATATTGAAAAAGAAGACACCACAACAGGCACCACAGCAGGGTGAAGTCAAGAAAAAGCCATCGTGGGTTAAAACTTCAACATATCATCACCCACATCACCCCGCAAGATAACCATCAAGATGGAAACCAAGTAGTCACATGACGGATAGAAAGGAGAGACGATCCACCTACTACACATCAACACAGAAGAGCTGCCACGGTCAACTTCCATCTCAAGCGAGCGAGGCACCAACGAGATCGAGGGTTCACCTTTCTCTTGGATGGCTAGATGCACGTGCATGGTATCAGTGGACTACTCTTTTGAGTAGATCTTATTATTTGTGTTCTTCCCATGTTTCGGGGACGAAACATGCTTAGGGGGGTGGAATGTTATATACCTAGGGGGGATAATATGGGGTACCAAGGGAGGTACCCAAGGTAATAATGTAATAATGGGATGGGCCATAGTAATAAATAAGGTGGTTAACCCATGTCATGTAAGGGACCACAAGTAGTTAATAATAATGTAAAGGGCCCATGGTATTAGTTGATGGTATGAGGAAACCATGGTAATGATGCATGGTATTGTATGTATGAGGCCTATATAGAGGCTAGAGACTCCACATGGAGGGATATGAAGAGAAGTATTATTGTATGAACATGCATATGGCTTGTGGAGTGTTCTCCTTCCTTAAGGAGTGAATGTATGGTGTTTCCCTACCATAGGGGTTTTGATAATAAAGAAGAATTTCTATCTATTTTGATCTTGTTATTCTTGGGTTATTTCTATTCTCATATATCTTTTGGATCAGATCTACAACACCGAGTCCTTCGCTAGTTGAAAATATGACTGACATAACTCAATCGTCGGCTAAAACACCTATCATTGAGAGTGAACCTTCTAAGCCCATACCGAACCAAAGACAGCAGGTCGAGATGGAAGTCAACCTAGTCTTGCCGTCAGAAAGTCCACCTTCAGATGATACAATTTCCAAAGAGAATGAGAATGACACCGTTCAAATTCTTTTTGTCAATACAGAGTCTAATGAACTTGGGGGCAATCCGCCCATTCCTTTACAACAGGAGGAAAGTCCCCTAGTTCAAGGGGTTCATTCAACTGTTTATCCGGTACCCCCTCCGAGCAGTCTAGTCATTTCCTTCAATTGGAATCAACTAGCAAGACCTCGCCTTCCATCTAATGTACCATTCCGGATCATAGTACAAGTTTACAAAATGATCATGTCTGGCACTATCATAGATGAAGGGGCTTCAGTGAGTATCCTTTCCTCAACTGCGTGGAAAGTGCTTGGTTCGCGATCGCTTGAGCTTGTTACACAGAATCTATCAGGCTTTAAAAAAGGAACCAATCGACCCTTAGGGATCCTTCCGAAGTTGCCGATAACTTTGAAAAGGAAAACCGTTCACTTGAACATGATGGTAGTCCAAGTACCATTAGATTACAATCTACATCTCGGACGTGACTATATTTATAGCATGGAAGCTATTGTTTCCACACTCTTTCGAGTGATGTGTTTCCCGCATGAAGGCAAAATTGTCCAGCTTATCGACTAGCTTTCATTTCCTGGTTCAAACACAGAGCTAAGTCAAACATCATCCCTAAATGGTCTCTTTACATCAAGAATGTCTCTTCAACCTTCATTCCATCCACCTAATTGTGGTGAGTAGTCCAGTGAATGTAGCGAAGTTTGGGGGCATGCACCTTGGTCTGCCTCGACAGACGAACCCAGCTGAAAAAATAGGTTTCCTTGTAGGTTAAGTGATTGGAAGTGCCGACCCATACCATTCACTTTTTTTCTGTGCTGCAGACGAAGCCAAGGAAGTGTTTTGTCTACGTTGTAAATGAAACCATCCTACCACATGAATTTCCCTGTAAGTTAAGTGATTGGTCTGACACAACATTCACCTTTGTCTATGCTGTGGACAAAGCCGAGGAAATGTTTTATTTGCTTTGTGGACGAAACAATCCTGCTTAACCACAACGATTTCCATATGGTTACTGGAGACTCTCCTTTTCTCGATGCCTGGGGGCATGCAAACCTTTTTTATGCAAGCGAAAAACGACCAATTTCATTTTTTAGCTTTTTAGCGTTTTTAGCTTTTTATCTTTTAGTTTCAACTTCTCAGGTTAGGTGATTGGTCTGATCCACCATTCACCTTTGTCTATAGCGCGTGGATGAGGCAAAGGAAGTGTTTTGTCTAGACAAAAGACAAAACTATCCTACCTAACCTCAGTAGTTCCTTAGCTTTTAGTGTTTTTAGCTTTGTAGTTTGGTCGTTTCTAGCCTACATAAAACACAATGAGCATATGTTATCATAGAGTTCAAGCTCACTAAAAAGGAACCTAGCAATGAGAGACATCTTTAACTACTGGTACGAGCAATGTTTCCGCAAGGTTCAAGCTTGTTAAAAAATAAACCCACCACTGAGCATAATTTCTCCCGATTCAAGCTCATTAAAAAATGAAACCACCCTCGGTAAATAACCTTTGTGATTGCTCTATTGTTAGCGTTTTGAGCCTTGGTTGTGTTCCTACCATCAAATCCATTCTTTTGGCCGATCATATGCTTCCACTTGATTTTTTACCTTTTTGAGGAACAACTATGACGAGTGGTTCTGTTAGCCACCCTCTTCACATCACCATGTTTTGAGAATTTCCAAGCTTACCCGGAACCAGTTGCTACCCTAAAACGCCACTCGTTCCTAAAAACGAGTCCCCTTTAAACTCTTTTCAGAATCGTTAAATATGAAAAGATTTTTGAGCTATTGGCCTTTCCAGCTCATTAAAGTAAGGGGAAGCACCATCCCTACTATACATTTTAATCTTTTTGGACCTGAGGGATCATCCCACAAAAAAGATCGAGTGCTTGTCTTTTCTGGCTTGCTAAAGCGATCGAAAAGTCATCCCTTTCATATTATTTTAATATTTTTCGGACTTAAGGGATTATGCTATGAAAAAGAACCATTGGAGTTTCCTTTTCATCCCTTTTCAAACTCTCTAAACATGAAAAGGACTGAGTTATCCTTGTCGTTAAACTCGTTAAAACAATAGCGACAAACTCGTCCACCCAAGACGAGACAGAGTTTCCTTTTCGTCCTTTTTCAAACTCTTTAAACATGAAAAAGACTGAGTTATCTTTGTCGTTAAACTCGTTAAAACAATAGCGACAAACTTGTCCACCCAGACAAGAACGAGTTTCATTGTCGCTAGGCTCGCTAAAACATAGCGACAGGTTTGCCCGAAGGGCAAATTATAGACCAAGCACATGTTATCCTCCTCAAGCTTGACAAAAATAAAGAGGTACTGGTTAGCAATGAATGGGGAAAAAGGGAAGAAAACTTGAAGAATTTTATTGGTAGCAGGTCGCTCTTGAACATGACACTTTCACTCCATCGCCATGATTGAGTCGGGTTGGGTTATTCCGTTCACCGGTCATATCACCATTGGTCCTCCACACCATCCATATTTTGGAGTTAACGCTAGCAATCCATCTCAGTGTCACCGATATGTTCAAGAGAAGTCATTCAGAGAATTCACTATCTAGTCAACACCTCATCCATTGCAATACCTTCACCCTTCATTTTTCATGACCGCCATTCCTGAACTTTGTATCATCAGAGCGTTTTCACCTCTAGAAAATCATTTGCTTCTTTTCGTGTCGTAGATGTGGGATACATTAAGGCCCTCCTACGACGGGTCACTTCTTGTTGACACCATCTCATTATCCAAGAAGTTGACTTAGAAACTACCCTTTCAGTACTTTGAAGCTTGCATGCCTCAATGGCAAGTTTCTCACTTCCGGCGACACATTTACATCAATGGCCTTCGACCGAAAGATTTTGCGTGGTGTTCGACATTGGATTCCATATTCACACCACGTAAATTGTTCTGTGGTACCTTGAGGGTCATTATCATTATTGGTGATTCCTCTCACGTCTATTAATAGCTTACATTATTGGCTGGTAATCAGGCGATGTCTTTCCATGTTCGACTTTAGGACATCTTTTCACATGGATCGACTTGTACATCGAGAGAAGATTGAACGAGTTTGAAGACCACAGATCTAGTTCCATCCATCCGGGCTGTGATATATTCAGGAATATAAAGACATCAAATGTACACATAAGCTGCACAGATGATCATCCAAGCTAAGGGATGATGACTCTACACATAAAGAATCACTAGTCTGCAACTGCAGACGATTATCTGTCCTATGTACATAAAAATGAATTTATAAAGCTGAGCATGGGAATGCCCGCCTCAGCTACATCATGAAAATAATATTATGATGATGTATTGTATTGTATCTTATACAGGTCACCTTCCAGTTCGAATACCTTGGATCCTCATGATAAAGCATTTCACCCGACATCAAAAGATTTATGACTTCATGCTTTAGGGGGCAACTGTTATAGACATATTTGGGCACTACAACCCCAATATTATATGTATATAAACCAAGGGCTCTTTAACCCCTAAAAGTGTTGTTTCATACTCTAAAGGATCATAGTGAACTGATTACATCATTCCCTAGAAGTTCCACCTGAAAAACCACTTAGAACTGGCCAAAACTGGACCATACTGACTGCTCCACTGTCAGTATGCGATGCATACTGACTCCTTCACTAGCCAGGTGCGATGCATACTGAAGAGGCCTTCTGTGGGGTGCGATGAGTGAGAATGGACAAATGTTTGAGGAAGTTTGCTAAGTGGATGCTCATGGAATCTTCTAGAAACTTCTCCTATGACACTTGCCTCTCTAAATTCGCCTAGGGATGAGTAAGAGATCAATGAAATCTCCAAGTGGAACCAAAAACTACAAGTGGAATAACACTAATAAAAAACCCAGAGCTGACTCACACCCTTGCAGACTAGTATATATGGATCCCTCATCTGAGAGATCTAGAGGCTGGAATTTTGTAATTTGTAAGGAAGTGCTGATAGTTTATCTTTGAGAAGGAACATTGTATTGTTGGGTGATCTTGATTTTCATGAGGTGAAGAGGGCTTTGATGCTGGGAGGATGATGCTGGATCAGACAGCTGCGTTGTAATTCTCCCTTCTATTTTAATAAAGTTCTTTGAGTTTTCCTACATACATTTGTGTACTTGTGAATCTTGTTATTTGTGAATGCTATTGTATGTTCAATGTATTTTTGATTATGCATTGTTTATGATATCTTAGATCGAGATGCTTTGATAGTGTTTTGTTACTTTGTCTCTACAGGTACTCTCTAAGCAGGACAAGTAGAAGAGGAGTTACAAGTTCTATCAAAGGGGAGAGAAATGAAGCAAGGAGTCAAGCGGAAGATCCAGGTTGATCCCTTTGCTTCTCTCTTATCTATAATACATAGAGGAAAGCACGAATTGCTTTGATTGTTTCTTTCTAAGATAGCTGCCAATCTTAGTGGGACTAGCAGATCGAAAAGACACTAGTTTTCCCAGAAACACCTGGATCAAATATGCTTTTACAATGTTTTTCCGGACCTTCAAAATCAATTTTTTTCTACTACTAGGTTTACAGAGCAAATTTGGTCATTGTTTGGTCAGTGTAAATATGAAGTCATTCTTTGGAAATTCACTCATGTTGGTCACCTATCACACTTTATGAAGGTGTCACAATAAAAATGGGCCAGTCATCATCATCATTCCATTAGGTCTCAGGTCATCCATTAGGTCGCTAGGGTTTCCAAGGTCCATCATTTTCATGAATAAAACCAGTTGTGAGTAAAACATGACAAAGCAAATTTTGGGAGTTGATCTTGATTTTTCACACACACCTCATACTCTCATGTCCCAAAAGTTCTAGAAAAAGAAGCTCCAGCACTCAGGAAAGTAAAGGACATCTCAGGTTTGCAATGGTAAAGGTAACTCTGTTTTCATAAAGTGAAAATCAGTTTCTAAAGGAGGGTGGGTCCCATTTCTTTTTGAAAAAGTAAAGAAACTTTCCCTATATAAACTCAAAAGCCCCCAAACTGCTTCATTCACATCCTATTCACTCTCTGTTGTCAAGCTGTCTCATCCCAAAAAGAAAAAAAATTGTTTTCCTAAGATAAATTAGCAAAAATTTGTAGGCGCCACGCTTAGAAGCATTGCGCTGCGCTTAGGAGGCCGACGCTACGCTTAGAAGAACTGCACTGGGCACAGGACATAGTACCTAGAAATCCTTGAAAACTCTCCCAAACTTCAGTTTTTCACTTGCAAGATTGATTTGACTGACTTCTAAGCTAAGGAACAAGTAAGTACATCATCATCTTCCATCTTTTTCTTTTCCAATTTCATCTCATGTCAATGATTCTTCAAGTTAGGGTTTGTAGCAAAATTTGCATGGGAAATGTTAGGGTGAAAATGGCCATCATTATTTTTTATTTCTAAAACATGTAAAATGATATCCTACACCTACATACATGTTTAATGAGCCATTTTAACCATTTTACCCACCTCAAAACAAAGTTTAAACACTCAAAAAGCAAAACCCTAGCTCATTCCTAGAGGTTTTTGGGCAAGTTTCATCATAAACCTTGTTGTTTCCACCTACAAGAAAATCATCTTTCCACTGTTTCTCCACTCATTTTCATCAACTTTCAAAGTCCTCTCACCTTTCCCAAGACCCCTCCCATCATTTTGTCAAAAAATCACCTTCATATCACTTCATTTCCATTCACACCTCACATCTTATTTTCGCTTCCTGTTGCTAGGGCTTTGTGTCATCATGGAGGTAGAATCTTTGCCAGAAAGAAAGAGACAACATAAAGGAGGGAAGATCCTCAGATATGAACCATCAGATTGCAACACAATCAACTCCTATCCTTTCATCAAACAATGCTTTGAGGATGTCCACTGCTTGGAATTTTGCAAAAGGGTGAGCGAGGTGGGATTTCATGAGAAACTAACAGATTGGGTGGCAACACAACTGAAAGGAGAAACTGTTGTCATTGCTGGTGTTGAGTTCAGTTTTTTAGTGGCCTCTATCTCAATTGCAACTAGGTTACTGGACAATGGCGAATATTGGTTCAAAGGAATGAGCCTAGATCTTGAATACTACAAGCCTTTCTTGAAGACGCCATACAAAGATACACATACTCACCTCATGCCTTTCAGATATTTATTGGAGAAATACGCCCCTTTGATGAAAATTGTCATGAGGTTCTTCACTTGTGAAGGTAGATTCTCCAGGTTGTATGCCTATCATATTCGCCTCCTGATGCATTTCACCTCTCAAAAGCCACTCAACATGTGTAATTATCTATTCAAGAGCATTTCCAAAATGTCTGAAAAGATACAATTAAAGGACAAAGAGCACTCCCCAAGCTTGTTCCATCACAGTCTCATCAAAACCATTGTCGTTCACCGGCTGGCAGAGAAAGGTATGGCTTGGGAAGCCTTTTTGGAAGAAACCTTGAAATGGCAAGAGAAGAATGCAACATCTCAGTCTCCTAGTGAGCCAAAACAACAAACAAAGGTGGGGTCATCTAGCAAAACAGTGGAGAAGACTTAGCTATCCAAACTTGAGGTGACTAAAGTATATAAGAAGGGGCAAAGGCTTGTGTTTTCTTCTCACAGAGAGAAAGGGGCCAAGCTTTCTTCATCAACAAAGAAGGAATCGACAGCAAAGGATAAAGACACAGTTGAGCATGAGTTTGAACTAATTGATCTAGAGACTGAGGATCGGACCACAAACATGAGACAGACTATCAGGGATAAAGGCTACCAAATCAAGGAGCTAGAAATCAATTTGGAAAGGACAAAGTATGTTATATCATTCCTTGAATAGGAAAACAGTCAACTCAAAGCAAAGGAGTTGATCCTAGAAAAGGAAAAGGCCAAGTTAATGAAGCAAGTTGGAAACGGTAAGGATATCATGAAATAAAGCGAGCCTGAAGCATCAGAGGGGAGAGGAAAAAGGAAAAGACCAAGAACAAGAGGCCTAAAGAAAGCTTTGCAAGAGGAGCAAGAAAAATTTTTGCTGAATGAGGACCTTGACCTAGAAGATAGGATTTCCCTAGAGGTTCATCAAGATAAGGAATATTGGCTCAATAGGGTGAATGAACACTTGGAGAAGCTCCTTGAGAAGGAAAACAAAGACAATCAGTTGCTCAGACACATGGCACACCACTACCAAGCTCAAAACATGATCACCAATGTCAAGGTAAAGCAACTCAAAAATAATCTCAAGGAGGCCAAAAAAGACCAAAAGTATATGGGAAACTTGGAGATGATTTTTGAAGCATCCATGAAGATATAAAAAACATATTTTTACACCCTCCCTCCAATTTTGAGCAAATTCTGAGCATTTTGATTTTTTTGGGAATTTTTGGTCCAAGTTTAGAAATTCAGCTGCTCCAGAAGTGTAACACCTTGGCGCTGCACTTTTTCCTCAGGCCTCCATTTGAGGAAAGGTCTACATTTTTGGAAAGCTCTTTCCATCCTCTAAAAACCCGTTTGCTCATATTTTGCAGAGGTGGCTTAGTTTTGGAGAAAAATGCAAAAAGGTGGCAAAAAACTGGCATTTTGGACCATTTTTTGATAGGCGCTGCGCTTCTTGAGCGACCTTGGGAGAATGGATTTTTGAAGGTATTCCCATGCTCCACATTCATAAATTAAAACTATTCTGGAAACTAGACTTGAAGGGCTAGTTGACCATTCTCTCAGACTTGTAATTTGACCCCTAGAAGGCACCTAACAATCAGCTCAAAGTCAGCGCTGCACTTCTGCACTTTTTTGTGTCTCAAATTGTAAATTTCACTGTGTAAGTTTCAAGTTTCTAGTTTGAATTAGTCAAAGTCAAGATTCTCTATGTAATGGCACTAGTTACGAGTCTAGGTGATGTAGGCATGAATAAATGTACATCATAGGTAGTTTTTTATGTTTATTAGGCCTCATAAACGAAGCAAACTCCTAAACAAACTCTTCATGAAGTGTTTGAGTTTCACCTTCTCACTCTCACCTGTTGGTTGAGAGAATCTTGGATTCAGTTCCTCCACCAAGGAATTCGACTCCTAAAGGTGGGAAAGTGGTCTAGGAGAGTCTATATGTATCATTTCACTTTAGGAGAATAGGGTTGAACTTTTTGTGAAGGAAGCTTGCATGTAATCATCTTTTCAACTAATACAGAGACAGGTTGCAGCTATTTTCAAGGAACTCTAGCCCAGTGATTTCATGGTGCTTGTACTTCATTATTTTAGTTTTCTAATGGTCTAAACATCTTTATCTACATTATATCTCTTCTTTCTATGGATGCCTTACAATAAAATATACATAATTCTTGTTTTTCAAGCTCTGTTATCTGGTTTTCATAGTTATGTGCATGTCTTCCTAAGCTAATGAAATCATGTTTATTTATGCTCATTAGTTTGCTCCACACTATATCCTCTATACTACATTGAAAAATACTCAAATTACACCATGGCTTAAGAAATCTAGCTCCTTCTTATGTTTGCTCCTACACTCCCACAGCCTAGACCTACTTGTGGCTCCAAACCCTAAGTTCAGCAAATCCTAAAAACCAAATTTTCACAAACAAACAAACAAATACACATATCTAGTCTAAAATTGATTTGCTTTAAATTTATATCACCGATAAGAGACTTAGAGAGATCCCTCTCATGCTCAGTAGGGCTAGCTACTGAGCTGAAGTGGTTTGAGGTTACCCTTCTCGATTTCCTTTTCAGCCTAGGAGATTGTAAGGACTAACATTTTTGGCACCGTTGCCAGGGAATGACTGTTAAATCATTCCTGGGAAATATCTAAGAGCTTTCAAAGAACTGGTTCTGTACTTCTCAGTTTCCAGTATTCAAAGATAGGTTGAATTCATAAATCTCATCAGTTTAGGGTGTATACATTCTGGCTTCCAAAAGGCATACCAAGTCAAACCCTGACCCAAATCCACCCTTTATTGTTGAAGATCTGGAAAGACTGCTCAGAAAACTTAGATTACCCATCACTAAAAGTGCAGTTTATAAAATTAAAAGAACAACTTCTCTGCCTAAAAATTTGTTCGCCTTTGAGCAAATCCCTTTTGAAGAGCAGATAGAATTATCACTTACAAGGTCCAAGTCTGACTCCTGTATCTCTGAGATAACATTAGAACCTTTAAAGGTTGAAACTCACTCTTTAGAACCTTTAAAGGTTGAAACTCACTCTATCTCTTCAGAATATTTGTCTGCTAAGACTGATCATGAACTGTGGTTAAATTTTGATAAGCTTCAAAGCCTTGCTGACCAACTCCAGATCACTACTGAAAAAGATTTTGTTCAATATCAACTTGAATACCTGGCCACAACTTCATCTTCTATTTCACTCTAGTCACATCTGCTACATCTCCCAAAGTTTCAGTTTCATCATCTTTCCTACCTCCCCCATTCGTTCCATCTTTGCCTCCACAACCAATTTTAGTAGTTCCATCATCCTCATCAGCATCACCACCCTTACTTACACAATCCATTGTAGCACCTTCGCTATCTCCAGCAGTCATGGTGAGATTTTCAACTCTTTTTCTGCCTGCTCAACTTGCTGTTTTGCCTCAGAATTATGGTCAAAGACTCCCTTTGTTTGATGGAAGTGTAGAACTTACAGCTCAACAACATGTTGACAACTTAATAGATTTCATTGATTTAGAAGAATTGATGAGGAGAATGCCAAGATGAGGATTATAGCTCAGAGTTTCTCAGGAGATGTTAAGAAATGGTTCTGAAGTATGGCTACTAATTCTATTAGCAGTTCTCAAAGATTGATTTAATTATTCTTAGCTCGTTGGCAAGAGAATAAAAATCCATTACATATATTGGCTGAGTAATATTCAATGAAAGGGAACCCAAATGAAACAGTTCAAGAATTGACAACAAGATTTAATACTGTGTACAATTCTATACCTAATGATATGAAGCCTCCTCCTAGTTTGGCTCTTCTTCATTATCCTGATGCTTTTGATTTGGACATAGCCTACCAGCTCAAAGAAAGAGACCCCACTACTCTTGAAGAGATGCAGTGGAATGCAGTCACTGTCGAAGCCAATTTGCTCATTAAGAAATCAAAATCAAAGCTAGAGAGGCCGGAGAAGAAAGTTGTCTTCAAAGAAGAGCCTGTATCATCTTCTGATGCAAAGCTTGACAATCTAATAAAAACTATGGAGAGGATGATGAATAGAATATCTATAACTGATCGACAAGATGAACCTTCAGTGAGGAATCCTAACTTTCACGGATAGCAACAACAGCAGTTTAGAAATCGATAGAAAGAGCAGTGAAACCAAGATCCTCAAGGTCAAGTAAGAGCTCCATTCCAGCAAAATTACACTGAAGGTCAGGAAGAAGATGAAGAAGAAATTGTAGAAGAAAATCACTTCTTTCAAGAAGATGAACTACCTACTTTCCTAACAGAGGAAGATCAGTTTTCCAAAGACTCTCTCATACCAAGTGATCAACAATTTGTGTTCACAAGCAAAGATTTGTGGGCTGTTCAGACTGAAGAGTACCAAAGAGGATATCAAAATGCCCTCAGTCATCTCCAAAATCAATACAATTTGAGGAATAGAAATGTATTGGTCACTCTAACTCAGAAAAGACAAAATCTACAAAAGGATGCACCAAGCAAAAAAACCACTTTGCAGGCCAGAACAAAGACAAGGACATTGTCATATTGAATCGAGATAGAACAAATGAAGTGATCTGATAATGAGATCTAAGACAATTAATAAGGTATTACAAACCTATGTGCATGGATTTGTTTATGTCATTTTATGCAATGGATCGATAAGATTGCAAAATGCACACACAATGAAGCAATAAAAAAAAACATAATAGGCAACACATACACAACAAATTTAATAAGGAGTTCACCCAATACTCCTAGGCTACATCTCTTGGTCCAGCCTTCAGTGGTGGCCTCTCTATTATGTCTTCAAGCAGAGTTTTGTTTACAACAGTGAGCTCAATTTGAGCCTCACACACAAACAGAAATACAATAATAAGAGCTTACTTGAATCTCTCAAGTTCTCTATGAGTACACAGACTCCCCTAATGCTCTCTGTCCTAAACTCTGTCTCGGCATTTGCCTGAATACTGCTCTCCCCTCATGCTCTCTGTCTGTGGTTTTTTAAAGCCAACTGTGCTGCCTATTCATTTCATTTCCTCGGCTCTCAGTCTCCCCGACCTCTTGAACGCTTTGAATCCCTCTCCAGCATTATACAATCATTGCCTAACACATGGAGAGGAGGTGGCCACCCATTCCACAGCGCTAGAGTGCCTCGGGCCTCTGAAACGCCTGAAATGGTCATGCACTGTTTCTATAGTGGAAATACATTTTAACAGATAAATTTGACAAAACCATGTTATGTCAGACTTCAAAAGTCCTCCAATACACTTCATTCCCCTATTGGGTCTGTTCACAAGTCGCTATCGCATATTGGAAGGGCTCCGTCTTTGTGTATTTAGTTTAATACGAAAATACATTAAAACACTGCGAAGCCCGCATTCCTAGACCCGAAATACTATCCAATATCATTAATAAACCATTTAGGGTCCGCAACATCGCATTGACACATTTCCATTTGGTTTTTTGTTTGTTCGCGAAAATGCGATTTACAAAGGAAAACTCAGTTTTCTGGACTTCAAAATATATGCAATGTCGCCTATTATATTATCAGGTCTGTAATATCGATACCTTTATCGGTATCAGCCCCGCTCCACTGCATAGTTTCGATGCGATGCGACGATGCGATATATTGCAATTGCTCATCGCAATAACCCTTTTGTCGTTTGTAAGTGCTTCTGCAATCCCCCGATAGCGATCCGGCGATGTAATATGGGTCGTCGATCTGCGCACTTGATCAACGGTCCAGATTAACTCCGCCAATCGCCGTCGCATGCCTTATGTGGATCCCGTTGATTCTGCTGATCGTTGTCACAAGACTCATGTGGATCTCGCCGATCTCTGTCAAAGGTCACCGCTGATTGCGATTTCCGATCTAATCTGGACCATTGATCGGCCAGATTGGACAGTTACTGTGCATCACTTGTTCCACGCCTCCATACTTTGTTTTATTTACAATTTTGTGGGTTTTGGGCCTCCCGATAGTGTTTCTTCGCCCTGCTAAGGGTGTTTCCTCTGCGTTAACTTTGAAATTTTAAAAGATTTTGATCTTTGGCATGATTTTTAAAGAGTTTATGAAGACTTAGAGAGCATTCTTGGATCCATTTGGATCATGCCTTCCCACTGAAAAAGGATTTTGGACCACCAAAAGTTGGTTTTCAAACATCGCTTAAGTGAGGATACAACTACCTCACTTGTCCAATCTCTATCCATTTTGCACTACTGGGTTTTGAACCTTTGAGTCCAATCCTTAGGTACTCAACATCTCCTCTGCGCGTTGTCCTCACCTTCCTATCTAGAACTGTATCTTCCTACAGCTCATTGAGGTATTCAGGCAACAGATCATCAATGGAAGGCAATTGACTTTGCTCTTCAGGATCTTCAATTAAAGAAGGTTCAAACAACCTTAAATTTTCCGCATTTACTACTGAATAGATGTTCATGTATGCTGGTAGATCAAGGCAGAAAGCGTTCTCACCAATTTTCTCAAGTACCTTAAAAGGCCCATACCTTATTGGTTTCATCTTCTTTCCTTCACCTTGCATTCTGTCCTTGCTGATATATAGCCAGACTTGATCACCAACTTGGAAGCTATGCTCAACCTGGTGTTTATCATGCCTTGCCTTGTATTTGGCTTGGCTCTTTTCCAGCTATTCTTACACTGCTTGGTGAATTTCTTGGATCTGTTCAATGAATCTGGTTGCTTTGTCCACATCACTGTGTCCAGCAACTGCTATGTCTTTTTCAAAGACAAAATCCAAGGGAGACCTTGGTATAAAACCAAAACAGGTCTCAAAAGGAGATCTCTGTGTAGAAGAATGTTTAGCACGGTTGTAAGCATGCTGCACATAACATAAGTGTTCATCCCAAAGCTTGGGATGCTTTCTGCAATAACCCTTAAGCAACTGGATCACTGTCCTGTTGACTACCTCTATTTGGCCATCTGTTTGTGGATGAAAGGCTGTGCTTTTCTTCAGTCTAGTGTTCATTAATTCCCACAGACTTGACCAAAAATTCCCAACAAATCGGGAGTCTCGATCAGATACTATGGAAGTGGGTAGCCCAAAATGCACCCAGACATGCTGAAAGAACGATTTCACTATTTGTTCAGCTGTAATATGCTTATTACAAGGTATTAAAATACACATTTGCTGAACCTGTCCATAATAACATACAAATAGTCATGACCATTTCTAGATTTGGGCAGTCCTCCAACAAAGTCCATGGAAACACTTTCCCAAGGATGGGAAGGGACTGGTAGTGGAGTGTACAAGCCTAGTTTTCTATTGCTGGGCTTGCTTTTAGCACACATGGTACACCCTCTTACATATCTAGAAACTGTTTCATGCATTTTTGGCCAATAGCAGTATCTTTGTAGTTGTGCAATTGTTTTGCTTACACCAAAATGACCTGATATCAGAGAAGTATGTGCTTCCCTAATTATATTAATCCTCTCTATTTGTGGAATGCATAGCTTTCCCAAATGATACAAGAGTTGGTCCTTAACATAGTAATCCAATTCTTCTACCTTTTTGCCATTACTTAAAGCTGCATATACATCTTTAAAGTCTATATCTTGAGCATATTGTTCAATGTAGCTTTCATGCATTACTGAGTTATGCTTAAGTATAGTAGATGCATTTATAATTGGTCTGGATAACATATCTGCAACTTTATTGTGTATGCCCTTTTTATATCTGATGACTAAATGAAACTGCTGTAGGAAACCCATCCACCTATAGTGTCTTGATTGCTGCAATTTAGTTTGTGAGTGCAAGTATTGAAGTGGCTGATGATCAGTGTGTATAACTGTTTCTTTGCCCATTAAGTAATGTTTCCACTTTTTCACACTCTGGACTAATGCATACAATTCTTTATCATATGTAGGATAATTAACTATTGCAGAATTAAAAGTCTCAGAATGGTAGCATATGGGTTTACCATGTTGCATCAACACTGCTCCCATGGCATAATCATTGGCATCTGTTTCGATCTCAAATGGTTGTTGAAGATTTGGCAATGCTAGTACTGGTGCTGTACTAATTTTTTCTTTCAAGGTGTTGAAGGCTTTCTGCTGTTTGCCTCCCCACTAAAACACCTTGTTCAATCCTGTCAAAGCATGTAAGGGAGCTGCAATTAAGGAAAAGTTAGCAATAAACTTTCTCCAATATTGTGTTGCCCCTAAGAAGCTTCTAACTTCTATAGCAGACTTAGGCTTAGGCCAGTTTACAATGACTGCAACCTTAGAGGGATCTATCTTCAATTCACCACCCCCTACAATATGACCCAAATAATTCAAAGATGTTTTACCAAATTCACATTTTGACAATTTAACATAGAGATTTTCTTGCTTCAAAACATCTAGAGTCTGCTTCACATGCTTCAAATGTTCTTCCCATGTTTTACTAAATACAAGAATGTAATCCAAATATACAATTACAAAATCATCAATAAAAGGCCTGAGTACATCATTCATTACTCTCATGAAAGTGGCAGGAGCATTAGTTAAGCCAAAAAGCATAACTAGCCATTCATACAACCCTTGCTTTGTTTTGAAAGCAGTCTTCCATGCATCTTGCTCTGCTACTCTGACCTGATGGTAACCACTACATAGGTCCAACTTGGAAAAGTAAACAACCTCTTCAACTGATCCAATAGATCATCTATGCGAGGAAGGGGATAATGATTCTTGATCGTTATTTTATTCAGTGCTCTGTAGTCAATGCACATCCTCCACGAACCATCCTTCTTTCTCACCAACACGATTAGAGATATGCATGGTGTGTGCTGTTGGAAATAATACTGAGAGGGGGGGGGGGGTGAATCAATATTAGCAAATCAATAATCTTTTCATTTCCATTATCATATTCATATATGCTACTTTAGTCAAGGTAACTGGCGTGTATACGCAATTGCGTTTAATGCAACTAGCGTATATCCAGTAAACTTATGATTCAGTTAGTTGATATTTAATGAGTGCATCAGAATATTATTAACCATATAAATAGTAAACAGGTGCAGTAAAATAGAACAGATCATCACACATAAGAAGCACACATGAACACCATGATATGAGGTGGAAACCCAATGTGGGTGAATACCACCTGCTGCAATCGTCTCTATCTTACTTTTAATAAGAAACTTATTTTTACAATTTTGTACTAGCGCAGACTCATACCAGTACGTAGGGACCCACCTATAGAAGGCTACAACCTTCTCTCATTCTCCAGCTACTACTGGAAAGGAGCTACAACCCCCTAGCTCTTGTACTAGCTGATGTACTAGTACGTAGGTGCTGACCTACAGAAGGCTACAACCTTCTCTTTTCTTCCAAGGACCACGTTTCATAAATTTTCAGATTGGATCCATCAATACAAAAGAATCACTACTGTAATATAACCATCAACTCTGAATCACCCTACAACTGAATCACTGAAACCCTGTCATCAAAACACAGTCACCATAACACAGAGCAGAGCACAGAACTCTGCAACAACCACTAGAACCAACAACAACCTCAAATATCAAATCTCATAAAGTATATGCTACTTGACTGTGTCGGACCAGCGTGTATATGCTCTTTCACCAAAGGGAACCCGTGTACAGATCTGAAAATAATTACTTATACCTTCGCTACAATTTTCAACTTCAGATATACCCAGAACATAAGATATAAAGGATAAGACATGCGTCAGTATTTAGATCTATTCATGATCATACCATATAATGATAATGCATCTTAGTCTTCATGATCCCAATCCATCAACCTTCATCAACCGCATAGGTGCACCCTTGGTTTAGATCAAGCAAAGCATCACAAACCCATAACCAGCATACTAGATCTCACACTTCATCAGATATTCATTACTTGAATACTTGCACATTGGCCTAATGATCTTCTTCTCCTTATATAGGTTTAGGCCTCTCTCAATACCATGGTCCAAAACCATGTAGGACCAATACCTTGGACCCAATACCTGGGGTCAATACCTCGGACCAAATACCATGGACCAAATACCACGGACCAAAACTTAGTTTTCCGACATGTACGCGCCTTTCCTTTTGTGAAAGTGCATGTGTACGTTATACGCGCCTTTGTATATAGTGAACTTGCATGTATACACTACTTGGTATATAGTGAACCTATGTATATACGCGACTTGGTATATAGTGAACCTGCATGTGTACACGACTTGGTATATAGTGAACCTGCGTATATACGTGACTTGGTATATAGTGAACCTGCGTATACCTTTCTTTCTTCATTCTATGAGTCTGAACTGTGATCTGTCATCTGAGTGAGTTGCCATCAAGGACAACACTTGAGTCATACTTGTATCATAATGCCAACAATCTCCCCCTTTGGAATTGATGGCAACAACCACACCAAGTCACTCTCCCCCTTTGACATCAAGGGCAAAGGGCGGACCAAGATATTTTCTCCCTTGATATACATTCTATTGTCCATACTCCCCTTGAGTACATGTTGAAATATTTGATTGAGCTCCCCCTTTGTATATGCTAAGATGTATCAATTTGTCCACGCTCCCCCTGAGCACATGCCGAGTCTAAACAAGACCATGATAGTCATCAACAACTATCATACACCATATGATCTGCACTATAAGCATCTCTCATCAACATCAACAACCTGTAACCTGCAATATCATTCTCTTGACCAACCAATAAGAAGTAGCAAGACGTATCATTTAGCCACATAAGCATTATCACCAAAGTATTCTAACCATAATGCCAACAATGCTAACAATTATGCCAACAATTATTCGAAGCATATGCTCCCCTTGAACCTGTGCCAACCAACACATACCATGACTAAACCATATCAGACTTCTTTCCTTGAGTCTGTCTTGCTGCTTTTTCTTCAGAGCTCCATATACACGACTCTGCAGCCTCTAACTCGCATATATACGCGATTTCTCTTTATAATATCTGCGTATGTAAATTGGAATACTGAAGGTCTACACTTTCAGTTTCCCCTGTGTCTGTTATGTCTACTAACTGAGTTATGCCACATCTTTCTGATTCTAATTCTGTCTTCTTCAATACCTGGAATTGCGATGATGTATGATCCTTTTGCTTTGGTGTCTGAATTTTTCTCCTGCATTCCTTTACTTTATGTCCAAACTTGTTACATGCATAACATCTTACATGTTTCATATTCCTTTTATTGCAATCAATAGCTTTGTGACCAAACATATTGCAAGCAAAACAATATCCCTTAAAGTACCTAGAATGTGATGATCTTTCTGTGTGATGGTCTTGAACCATTCTTCTTCTGCATCTGGCTGCAATATGTCCAAAATTATGACATACATAACATTCAACATTATTAATTTGAGGAAATAACCGACTATCACTTCCATAGTTAGGAGCAAAAGATCTTCTTTGAATAATTTCTTTCCTTGGTTGTTGCTGGGGTTGACTACTTATCTCTTTGTTGATCATTTTAGATTTTGCATTAGAATTCCTTTCCTCACCCTGTGAGCTAGATTCATCTTCGACAGTTTCATAAAAGCCAATACCAGTTTTGATATTAGGGGATCTTTGACTACTAAGGATATCATCCAAAATCATAGTACTGTCTTGAAACTGTAACTGTTTATCCTTTTCTTCTAATTTACCTTTTAAGATATTTACCTCAACCTGATGTTGTTCTTCCTTTTCCAGATATTGCTTCTTTATGTTTTCTTCAACTTTTCTTCCTTCTTCCACTTGTTGCCTTAATTCGAGCACTTCATGTTCTTGTTCTTCAAGAGCTTATTTATTCTGCTTCTTTGATTCTTTAAGATCTTCTTTTAGAGAGAGGATCTTAGATTCAAGTCTCTGAATTGTTATGCTCTGATCTTTTACTACATCCTGCAGCTGCTCCCTTACTCTGGTTACTGTCTCCAGCTGATCTTTTAATCTGGTAACTTCTTCTGTTTCTATGTCCTTATTTTCATATGCCATGAGAAGTCTAATGTCTTCATCACTATTGGATGAGTCATTACTTTTATCATGAGTATAATAACTTCTATTACCTTCTTCAGACATCTTTCCTTTGTTATGAGGGCATCTAGCAGTGTAGTGACCAACTCTACCACAAGAAAAACATTTGAAAGGTAGCTTACCTTCAAACCTTCTAGATCCCTGTTGAAGATTCTTGACAAAATTTACCTCATATTCTTCTTCTGAAATGTATCTTGATTCACTGAGTTTTTCTTTTCCCTTTGCTGATACTTTAAATGTGGCTTCTCTCATATCTGATGGTCCTCCTTTTCTCATTTCAAAAGCAGTTAGGATTCCATGAAGCTACGTCATAGTGATTTTTTGCAGATCCTCCTTTTCTTCTATGGCAGACACTTTGGATTCAAATTTAGCAAACAAGGATCTCAAAACTTTCTCAACTAAGACAACTTCCTTAATTTCTTCACCCAGATTCTTCATACAATTGACAATATCATCTATATGTGTTTTCGGGAAAACTAGTGTCTTATCAATCTGCTAGTCCCACTAGGATTGACAGCTATCCTAGAAACAAACAACCAAAGCAATTTGCGATTTCCTTTATGTATGAGAGATAAGACAGAAGCAAAGGGACCAACCTGGATCTTCCACTTGACTCCTCGCTTTATTTCTCTCCACCTTGATAGAGCTTGCAACTCCTCTCCTACTTATCCCGCTTAGAGAATACCTGTAGAAACAAAGTAACAAAACACTATCAAAGCATCTCGATCTATTATATCATAAACAATGCAGAATCAGAAATACATTGACCATAAAATGGCATTCACAAACAACAAGATTCACAAGTACACAATTGTATGGAGGAAAACTCAAATAACTTTATTAAAATAGAAGGGAGAATTACAACCCAGCTGTCTGATCCAACATCATCCTCCTAGCATCATCCTCCCAGAATCAAAGCCCTCTTCACCTCATGAAAAGCAAGATCACCCAACAATACAATGCCTCTTTCTCAAATACAAACTATCAGCACTTCCTTACAAATTACAAAATTCCAGCCTCTAGATCTTTCATATGAGGGATCCATTTATATATGTCTACAAGGGTGTGAGTCATCTCTGGGTTTTTGATTAGTGTCATTCCACTTGTTGTTATTGGTTCCACTTGGAGATTTCATTGATCTCTTACTCATCCCTGGGCAAATTCAAAGAGGCAAGTGTCATAGGATAAGTTTCTAGAATATTCCATGGGCATCCACTTAGCAAATTGTCTCGGACATTTTTCCATTCTCGCTCATCGCACCCCACAGAAGGCCTCTTCAGTATGCATCACACCTGGCTAGTGTAGGAGTCAGTATGCATCGCACCCTGACAGTGGAGCAGTCAGTATGGTCCAGTTTTGGCCAGTTCTGAGTGGTTTTTCAGGTGGAACTTCTGGGGAATGATGTAATCAGTTGACCATGATCCTTTAGGGTATGAAACAACACTTTTAGGGGTTAAAGAGCCCTTGGTTTATCGACATATAAGATTTGGGTTGCAGTGCCCAAATATGTCTATAACAATACATAGGAGGTAATTAGCTATGCTTTCATTACTATGCATCCTAAGAGTTTCATACCATATTCTGAGAGTTTGAAGCTTAACACATTTTACTTGATCATCTCCTTCGTAGCTTAGAATGATTTTGTCCCATATTTGTTTGGCTGATTTGAGTTGCATGACCTTAACAAACTCTGATTTTGACAAACTTCCGAATAAGATAGTAATAGCTTTGGCATTGAGTTCATATTTCTTTCTATCTACCGTATCTGTAGGAGTTGCTGATGGATATGTATATCCTCCTTCCACGATTCCCCAAACATCCATTCCAAGCGATTGTAGATATGTTGTGGTTCTTATCTTCTAGTAGACAAAATTGCTCCCATCGAATATTGGTGGTTTGATGGATCCCTCTCTTTCTTGATTACTCATCCTGATGGATCTTCCTTCAAGCGATCAAGCTTCTTCTAAAGGACCTGCTCTGATACCAATTGTTGGAAATAATACTGAGAGGGGGGGGGGGGGGGTGGGGTGAATCAGTATTAGCAAATCAATAATCTTTTCATTTCCATTATCAGATTCATATACGCTACTTCAGTTAAGGCAACCCGTGTGTATATGCAACTATGTTTAATGCAACTAGCGTATATCCAGCAAGCTTATGATTCAGTTAGTTGATCTTTAATGAGTGCATCAAAACATTATTAACCATATAAACAATAAATAGGTGCAGTAAAATAGAATAGATCATCACACATAAGAAGCACACATGAACACCATGATATAAGGTGGAAACCCAATGTGGATGAAAACCACCTACTGCAATCATCTCTATCTTCATTTTAATAAGAAACTTCTTTTTACAATTTTGTACTGGCGCAGACTCATACTAGTACGCAGGCACCCACCTGTAGAAGGCTACAAACTTCTCTTGTTCTCCAGCTACTACTGGAAGGGAGCTACAACCCCCTAGCTCTTGTACTAGCTGATGTACTAGTACGTAGGTGCTGACCTACAAAAGGCTACAACCTTCTCTTTTCTTCCAGGGACCACGTTTCATAAATTTTCAAACTGGATCCATCAATACAAAACTACTGTAATATAACCATCAACTCTGAATCACCCTACAACTGAATCACTGAAACCCTGTCATCAAAACATAGTCACCATAACACAGAGCAGAGCACAGAACTCTGCAACAACCACTAGAACCAACAGCAACCTCAAATATCAAATCTCATAAAGTATATGCTACTTGACTGTGTCGGACCAGCGTGTATACGCTCTTTCACCAAAGGGAACCCGCGTACAGATCTGAAAATAATTACTTATACCTTCGCTACAATTTTCAACTTCAGATATACCCAGAACATAAGATATAAAGGATAAGACATGCGTCAGTATTCAGATCTATTCATGATCATACCATATAATGATAATGCATCTTAGCCTTCATGATCTCAATCCATCAACCTTCATCAACTGCATAGGTGCACCCTTGGTTCAGATCAAGCAAAGCATCACAAACCCATAACCAGCATACTAGATCTCACACTTCATCAGATATTCATTACTTGAATACTTGCACATTGGCCTAATGATCTTCTTCTCCTTATATAGGTTTAGGCCTCTCTCAATACCATGGTCCAAAACCACGTAGGACCAATACCTTGGACCCAATACTTGGGGTCAATACCTCGAACCAAATACCATGGACCAAATACCAAAATACCATGGACCAAATACCACGGACCAAAACTTAGTTTTCCGACATGTACGCGCCTTTCCTTCTGTGAAAGTGTGTGTGTACGTTATACGTGCCTTTGTATATAGTGAACCTGCGTGTATACACTACTTGGTATATAGTGAACCTGCGTATATACGCGACTTGGTATATAGTGAACCTGCGTGTGTACACGACTTGGTATATAGTGAACCTGCGTATATACACGACTTGGTATATAGTGAACTTCTGTATACCTATCTTTCTTCATTCTGTGGGTCTGAACTGTGATCTGTCATCTGAGTGAGTTGCCATCAAGGACAACACTTGAGTCATACCTGTATCATAATGCCAACATGTGCTTGTTCTTATGAACCCTCTCTCAAGCATCTCCTGTACCTGCTTCTTGATTTTTTCATTCTCTAAAGTGGATAACCTTTTATACCTATGGCTACAATTGTTGTTTCATCACCTGAGTCCGACCCCAAATCTTTTTGTATAGCAGCAACAATCTTCTTCTTCTTGCCATCGAACTTCTTGGGTTTCAGCTCTGGATGCAAAGACTAGCAATGTTCATCATCATGTCCATCCTTCTTGCAGTGAGTGCATGAAGGTTTGGTCTTTTGTACAGCATTGGCCTTCCTCTCTTTCCATTTCTGCTTCCTCTTTTCCTTATTCTTGCTTGTAGTGGGTTTTGATGATCCCCCAATCTCTGGGTTCACATTCTTGCCTCTAGCCTCTAGATGGGTAGCTTGAACAGATACCTCATCTATGCTAGTAGGGTTAAACATGAGAATGGTATGTCTCAAATAACTATGTAGACCACCTATATACTTCAGCAAAGTTTCAGGTGAGTCTAAAGAGATGCCTAGAATCAAAGCTCTTTTTCTAAAATCTTGGGTGTACCTTTGTACACTTTGCCCTTTTAATTGGCGAAGAGTTTGCCCACTCATCATAGCTTGCTGCATATAAGATAGTGGATAGAATTGTTTTTTAATTGCAGAAACAAATTCACTCTAGACAGAAAGAATTTTACCATGCTTCTTCAAGTCAGCTTGTGTTTCGCCTTCCCTCCATACCAAGGCAGTTCCTCCCAGGTGTAGGCTGGCCAGCTGAATCTTACTTTTGTCTGAATCAATGCTCTGCACCCTATGTTTTTGGGAAAACTAGTGTCTTTTCGATCTGCTATCCCTCTAGGATTGGTAGCTATCCTAGAAAACAAACAATCAAAGCAATTTGGTATTTCCTCTACGTATGATAGATAAGAGAGAAGCAAAGGAACCAACCTGGGTCTTCCGCTTGAATCCTTCCTTGATTTCTCTCCCCCTTGATAGAGCTTGAAACTCCTCTCCTACTTATCCTGCTTAGAGAATACCTGTAGAAACAAAGTAACAAAACACCATCAAAGCATCTTGATCTATTATATCATAAACAATGCAGAATCAGAAATACATTGAACATACAATGGCATTCACAAATAACAAGATTCACAAATACACGATTGTATGGAGGAAAACTCAAAGAACTTTATTAAATATGAAGGGAGAATTACAACCCAGCTGTCTGATCCAGCATCATCCTCCCAACATCAAAGCCCTCTTCACCTCATGAAAAGCAAGATCACCCAACAATACAATGCTCTTTCTCAAAGACAAACTATCAGCACTTCCTTACAAATTACAAAATTCTATCCTCTAGATCTCTTAGATGAGGGATCCATTTATAGATGTCTGCAAGGGTGTGAGTCATCTCTGGGTTTTTGATTAGTGTCATTCCACTTGTTGTTCTTGGTTCCACTTGGAGATTTCTTGGATCTCTTACTCATCCCTGGGCGAATTTAGAGAGGCAAGTGTCATAGGAGAAGTTTCTAGAAGATTCCATGAGCATCCACTTAGCAAACTGTCTCAGACATTTTTCCATTCTCACTCATCGCACCCCACAGAAGGCCTCTTCAGTATGAATCACACCTGGGTAGTGTAGGAGTTAGTATGCATTGCACCCTGACAGTGGAGTAGTCAGTATGGTCCAGTTTTGCCCAGTTCTGAGTGGTTGTTCAGGTGGAACTTTTGGGGAATGATGTAATCAGTTGACCATGATCCTTTAGGGTGTGAAACAATACTTTTAGGGGTTAAAGAGCCCTAGTTTATTGACATATAAGATTGGGGTTGCAGTGCCCAAATATGTCTATAACAATTGCCCCCTAAAGCATGAAGTCGTAAATCTTTGATGTCAGGTGAAATGCTTTATCATGAGGATCTGAGGTATTCGAACTGGAAGGTGACCTGTATGAGATACAATACAATACATCATCATCATATTATTTTCATGATCTAGCTGAGGTGGGCATTCCCATGCAAAACTTTATAAATTCATTTTCATGTACATAGAACAGATAATTGTCTGCAGTTGTAGACTGGTGATTCTTTATATGTAGAATCATCATCCCTGGCTTGGATGACCATCTGTGTAGCTTCTGTGTACATTTGATGTCTTTATATTCATGAATATATCACAGCCCGGATGGATGAAACTAGATCCGGGGTCTTCAAACTCGTTCAATCTTCGCCCGGTGTACAAGTCGATCCATGTGAAAAGATGTACTGAAGTCGAACATGGAAAGACATCGTCTGATTACCAGCCAATAATGCAAGCTGTTAACAGACACGAGAGGAATCACTGATAATTATAATGACCCTCAAGGTACTACAGTACAATTCACGTGGTGTGAATATATGATCCGATGTCAAACACCACGCAAAATCTTTCGGTTGAAGGCCATTGATGTCAACCTGTCGCCAGAATTGAGAAACTTGCCATTGACACATTGTTATCGGGAAATCTAGTGTCCACGTGGAGCTGCTAGTCCCACTAAGACTGGTAGCTATCTTAGAAACAAAAAAACTAAAACTACTTTCGTTTTCCTTTATGAGAAGTAGATAAGAGAGGAATGAAGGACACCAACCTCAGTCTTGCGCTTGGTTCCTCGCTTGGTTCCTCTCCCTTCTGACAGATCCTTGCCACTTCTCCTTCGTCTACCCAGCTTCAAGGAGCACCTGTGGGATCAAAGCAACATAATACTATCGAAGAACAGAGATATACAATCATAAACAATATAGAACCAGATATATATTGACCACACAAATGCATATATCATCAAACATACAAGAATGTGGAGGAAAACTTGAATAGCTTTATTAATATCAAGAATAGCAAAGAGGATTACAACCAATTGTTCTGACCCAGTGCCATCCTCTAGCATGAAATCCCTTCTTTCACCTCATGAAAAGCTTAGATCACCCAACACTATGATGTTCCACCAAGAAACCAATAGCACTTCCTTACAAGATACAAAATTCTAGCCTCTAGATCTCTGGGATGAGGGATCCATATATAGATGATTGCAGGGGGGTGAGTCAGCTTCTGGGATTTTGATTAGTGTCCTCTCTCTGATAGTTCTTGATTCCACTTGGAGATTGATGATCTCCTACTCATCGCTGGGCGAATTCAGAGAGGCAAGTGTCATAGGAGAAGTTTCTGGAAGATTCCATGATCATCCACCTCGTAAACTGTCTCTGCCATTTGTCCACTCTCGCCCATCGCACCCTACAGAAGGGATTTTCAGTATGCATCACACCCTTTACACTGGGCAGGTGGGATGCATCGCACGCTTAGCACTGAGCAACCTGTATGGTCCAGTTTTGACCAGTTCTGAGCAATTTCTTGTGGAGAACTTCTGGGAGATGATGTAATCAACTGACCTTGTTCTTTTAGGGTATGAAACAAAACTTTTAGGGACTTAGGAGCCCTTGGTTTATGGACATGTATGATTGGGGTTGTAGTGCCCAAAAATGTCTATAACAGTTGCCCCCTAAAGCATGAGGTCGTTAATCTTTTGATGTCGGGTAAAATGCTTTATCATGAGGATCCGAAGTTTTTTCGAGATGGAAGGCGACTTGTAATAAGATACAATACAATACATTATCTTCATAATATTTTTCATGATCTAGCTGAGGCGGGCATTCCCATGCTCAGCTTTATAAATTCATTTTCATGTACATAAGACAGACAACTGTCTGTGCGGGAGACTGATGATTCTGATAAAGTCATCATCCTTTGATTCGAATGATCGTCTGTGCAGCAACAATGTACATTTGATGTCTTTATTTTCCTGAATATATCGTAGCCCAGATGGATGAAACTAGATCTAGGGTCTTCAAACTCATCCAAGCTTCACTCGGAGTACAAGTCGATCCATGTGAAAGATGTTCTGGAGTCGAACATGGAAGGACATTGCGTAATTACCAGCCAATGATGTAAGCTGTTAACAGGTGCGAGAGGAATCACCGATAATGATGATGACCCTCAAGGTACTACAATACAATTCGCGTGGTGTGAATAAGGGACTTGGCGTCGAACACCACGCAAAATATTTCGGTCAAAGGCCATTGATGTAAACCTATCGCCGGAAGTGAGAAACTTGCCATTGAGGCATGCAAGCTTCAAAGTACTGAAAGGGTTGTTCCTAAGTCGACTTCTTCGATAATGAGCCGATGTCGACAAGAAGTGACCCGTCGTAGGAGGGCCTTAATGAATCCCACATCTACGACACGGAAAGGAGTAAATGATTTTGGAGGTGAAAACGATCTGATGATACAGGGTTCAGGGTGGCGGTCAGGAAATAATGGAGCGTGAATGTATTGCAGCGGATGAGACACAGGTGAATTCTTTGAGTGACTTCTCTTGAACATACCAGTGACACTGACATGGATTGGTAGTGTTAACCCCAAATATGGATGGTGCGGTGGACCAAAGGTGATATGACCAGTGAATGGAACAACCCAACCTGACTCGGATGCGAAGTGAAAGTGCCATGTTCAAGGGCGACTTGCTACCAATAAAGTTTCTTCAAGTTTTCTTCCCAATTTTTCCCCAGTCATTGCTAACCAGTACCTCTTTATTTTTGTAAAGCTTGAGGAGGATAACATATGCTTGTTCTATAATTTTACCTTCGGGTAAACCCGTCGCTATGTTTTAACGAGCCTAGCAACAGTGAAACTCGTTCTTATCTGTATGGACAAGTTTGTCGCTATTCGGTTTAACGAGTTTAACGACAAAGATAACCCGGTACTTTTCAATTTTAGAGAGTCTGAAAGGGACGTAAAGGAAACTCCAATAATCCTTTTTCGTCATATAATCCCTTAGGTCCAAAAAGGTATAAAATAATACGAAAGGGATGAAAATTCGGTAATTTTAACGAGCCGAACAAAACAAGCGCTCGATCTTTTTGTGTAATAATCCCTCAGGTCCAAAAAGATTAAAATCTAGAGGAGGGATAGCACTTCCGGTCGCTTTAACGAGCTGGAGAGGCCAATCGCTCGACAATCTTTTCATATTTTATGAGTCAGGTGAAAAGAGCTTAAAGGAGACTCGTTTTTGAGGAACGAGTGATAATTTCAGGTAGCAGCTGATTCCAGGTAAGGTTTGGAATTTTCCAATCACGACAGTGTCACAAGGATGGCTAACAGGATCACTCTTCGCAGCTGTTCCTCAAAAGGGGTAAACAATCAAATGGAGGTGAATGATCAGCTAAAATAGAGTGGAGGTGATGATGAGAACACGACCAGGGCTCAAAAGCTGATAATAATGTATTCACAATGGTTATTTACCGGAAATTGGTTCATCTTTTAATGAGCTTAAACTCTGGGGGAACGTTTGCTCATTGCTTATGTTTAATTTTTAACGAGCTTGAACTCCACATAAAAACTGCTCGTGCCAGTCGTATAATAAGGATGTCTCATCGATAGGTTCAATTTTTAGGGAGCTTGCACCATTCGAAACTATGCTCCGGCGCCTCTCGCATGCAAGCTAGGAACGACCAACTACGCCCCTCTACTTAACTACCAAGATCACTACCAAGGTTAGGTAGGAAACTTTTTCCTTTACTTTGCCGGTGCCATGGTGGCCCCTGCGAAGATGAATGGTCGATTTGACCACTCACCCGACCTAGGCGGTTGAAGTCAGCGGAATCATAGAGTTAATGTTAGTTGGTCATTTCTCGCTTGCTCACAAGAGGTTTGCATGCCCCCAGGTATAGCGAAGTAGAGTTTCTAGGTTACCCCTCAATTTGCAGACAAAACGTTTGTTCCGTTGGGAAAGGCCTACCTTTTAACAGAGGTATCTTATCCAGTCTAATCCCCTCTTCCTATACGGACGGTGTTGTTGGGAAAAGTATCCAATACGGAATGACCCTATCCCACTCTAAGGGTGATAGTACCTCAGCAACAACCGAATGCAAAGCTATTCAAGATTACTTATTTATGAGATGTAAGAGAGAGGAGAAAGAGATCCACTAACCGTTATCTTCCGCTAATGGGTGATCCAATCTTCCCTCTTTGCTGCTTGCTCCTAGCTCCTTGCTCTTTCACTGGCCCAGCTACACAGAGATCCTACAAAAGCACAAGAAAGGGAAACTACAAGAAGCATACATCCATAACTGATTCAAGGATTAGAATAAATCAAACATACAAGTATCAATACGCCACAAAGACACATGCATATAGAAGAACCTCAAATGCTTTATTAATGGAAGAAGTAAAGTTCTGAGAGTGTTACAACCATAAGAGGCCCAATCCAGCAACACCTCCCAGCAGAAAGAAATCTCCTCTTCACCTCCTTCAAAGCAATCACCCAATAGTTCTATGCACAAACCAACAGCACTTCCTTACATTCACAAGATTCCAGCCTCCCTAGACCTCATGAGAGAGCTCTATATATAGGAGTTTTGGAGAAAGGATGAGTCAGCTTGAGGCTGGCATGAAGCTGACTAGTGTCCCCTCCCACTTTAGTTATTCTTCAGTTCTTGAGTCCACTTGGAGTTTCTTGCTTCCACTTGGAGATCTAGATCCTCTTACTCATCACAAGGCGAATTCCTTCATCCAAGTGTCATTTTGGAAGCTTCCTGGGCATTTGAAACCTTGCAGAATGACTGTGCCACTTGGCCAAACTCGCCCAGCGCAGGTATCCTTCATTAGAGTTGACATTCAGTGCAGGTACAGAGTGGAGCAGTTGACATTCAGCACAGATGCTCAGTGGAGCAGTTGACATGATCCAGAATTAGCTTGTTTTTGAGTGTTTTCAGGTGGAGAACTGATATTTAGTGCTGTGGTTTGCTGACCTTGTTCCTCTAGGGGCAGGAACAACATGTTTAGGGACTTTGGATCCCTCAGATTATTGACATTTCATGCTTCATGCTGTAAGGCACAAAAATGTCTATAACAGTTGCCCCCTAAAGTATGAGGTCGTTTATCGGGTGAAATGCTTTATCAGGAGGATTCGAAGTTCATTCAACCGCTGAGAGGTGTCCTGTAATAAAATAAAATACAATACATTATTTTTCATTCTGCTTTCATGATCTAGCTGAGGCGGGCATTCCCATGCTCAGCTTTATAAATTCATTTTGGTACATAGAACAGACGATCGTCTGATGGTAGACTGATAATTCTCTGCTGAAATTATCATCCTTTGAGTAGGATGATCATTTGCTGATGTACATATCAAATGTCTTTATATCCTGAATATTTATCGCAGCCCGGATGGATGAAACTAAATCCGGGGTCTTCAAACTCGTTCGATCTTCACTCTAAGTACAAGTCGATCCATGTGAGAATTGCGCTGAAGTCGAACATGGAAAGACATCGCTTGATTACCAGTCAATGATGTAAACCGTTAACAAGCGCGAGAGGAATCACCAATAATGACAATGACCCTCAAGGTACTGCAGTACAATTCACGTGGTGTGAATAAAGGACTTGGCGTCGAACACCACGCAAAATCTTCTGGTCGAAGGTCATTGATGTATACCTGTCGCCGGAAGTGAGAAACTTGCCATTGAGGCATGCAAGCTTCAAAGTACTGAAGGGGTTTGTCCCTAGATCAACTTCTTGGATAATGAGCTGAAGTCGACAAGAAGCGATCCGTCAAAGGAGGGCCTTAATGAATCCCACATCAGTGACACGGAACGGAGCTAATGATTTTAGTGGAGGTGAAAACAATCTGTGAAATATGATTCAGGGTGGCAATCATGGGTGGATGAAGGATAATGTATGGCAGTGGATGGGACACGGTTGACTCTTTCTAAACAACATCTCTTGAACATATAACGACACTGATGTGATGGATCGGTAGCATTACCCCAAATGTGGATGGTTTGGTGAAGACCATGGTGATGAGACCAGTGAATGAAACAACCCAACCCGATGTGATACGGAGGACAAAGTGTCATGTTCAAGAGCGACTTGCTACCATTAAAGCTTTGAGGTTCTCCCAATTTTTCCCCAGTCATTTCTGACCAGTACCTCTTTATTTTTGTCAAGCTTGAGGAGGATAACATATGCTTGTTCTATAACCTGCCCTTCGGGCAAGCCCATCGCTATGTTTTAACGAGCCTAGCGATAGGGAAACTCGTTCTCGTCTAAAGACAAGTTTGTCGCTATTTAATCATTTTAACGAGTCTAACGACAAGGAAAACTCGGTCCTTTTCATTTTTAGAGAGTCTGAAAAGGTACAGAAAGTTAACTCCAAAATTCCTTTTTCGTCATCTAATCCCTTAAGTCCGAAAAACTATAAAACACTACAGAAGGGATGAATTTTCGATAACTTTAACGAGCCGAATAAAACAAGCGCTCGACCTTTTTGTGTAATAATCCCTCAGGTCCAAAAAGATTAAAATCTAGAGGAGGGATAGCTCTTCCGGTCACTTTAACGAGCTGGAAGGCCAAAACTCGGCAAACTTTTCATATTTTACGAGTCAGATGAAAAGAGCTCAAAGAAGACTCGTCTTTTGAGGAACGAGTGATAAACGGGGATAGCAGCAGATTCCAGGTACAGGTTGGAATTTTCCAATCACGGCAGTGTCACAAGGATGGCTAAGTGAAATCACTCTTCGCAGCTGTTCCTCAAAATGGGTAAACAATCATATGGAGGTAAACGATCGGCCAAATGAACGGTGGAGGTGATGGCTGCAGCAAAACACGACCAAGGTCTTTTTACGGTTGATCAGGGTACATTCTTAATGGTTATTTACCGGGAAGTTCATTTTTTAACGAGCTTAAACTTGCTCAAAAGCTTATGTTTATTTTTTAACGAGCATGAACTATGACGCTAAAACTGCTCGGATCTCGCTTTTCTATTTTTTAACGAGCATAAATTCCGCGGTAAAACTACTCGATTATCCCAGTCATAAGATAAGAAATGTCTCCTGCAAGATTCCAATTTTTATAGAGCTTGCACCTCACATAAGCTATGCTCCCTCTCATCCTTTCTTTATGTAAGTTCGGAAACGACTAATCCTAAAAGCAGATAAATAACCGTTCTTAGCTTACACTCCAAAAGGTTTGCATGCCCCCAGGTATAAAATACAATTTCAAGGCTGCCCCTCCTCTCCTCCACCTCTGCTTTCCTTTGGGTGTTCACAGCTACTTGTCGTCTTGCTAGTCTAATGTTAACGATACTTGTCTTCTCGTTATTTTTAACAGGTCTTATGCGGTAGTTGTCTTCCCGTCAGCCTAACTTTTGACAGCTCTTTTGCAAGATCGCAAGAGAAACAGCTACTTGCGACAAGAGAAGAACACTACTCAAAGATAAAACATTAATGTTATTGAGGGAGGCTTGCCTCTTTCTGGTTACCCAAAGATTGTTTTGTTAACACCATCAAACGAAAACATCTCTTCGGCACTGTCTACCGACGTAGACAATGGTGAATGACCTTTGTCAAACAAGTAACCTTAACAAAAGAATCTTGTTCCAGAACAACCCCTCTTCCATCATCTCCTTCTTCTCCATGGGAGCTTGGCTTTCGCCGGCTCTACCTTACGAGGAGGAAGGAGGGGACGGGGTACGGACTAGTCATATTCTTTCGCGGAAATTCTACCTTATACCCAGGGTTTCCTCTGCCTGAAGCAGACCAGGATGCATGCCCCCTGGGTTCCAGTCCCATCTTTCCGAATCACTCGCACTCATCGGGAAGGAGGACTGGGGGTGGAGACATTTCTTGAGTGAACAGACCATTGAGGGTTGGTATGTGACTATTTGCGATGCGTGATCCCGGAAATGAAAGTTGGTCTACGAGCTTGACCATTCTTCCTTCGTGTGGAAAACACATTACTCTAAAGAGTGAGGAGACTATAGCTCCCATGCAATATATATAGTCTCGTCCAAGGAGTAGGTTATAATCCAAGGGTCCTTGGAAGACCATCGCGTTCATTTGAACGGTCTTCCCTTTCAATGTAACAGGCACATTGGGGAGGATCCCTAATGGTCGACTGGTTCCTTTATCAAAACCCGAGAGATTTCTTATCTCGGGCAAAAGCTCCGAGGAACCCAGTGCTTTCCAAGCAATAGAGGAAAGGATACTCACAGATGCCCCTTCATCAATGATAGTTCCAACCATTACCATTCTGTAAATTTGGACTATGATTCTGAATGGTATACTAGCTGGTAACCGGGGTCTGCCTAGTTGGTTCCAATCAAAGGACACAACCAGGTTGCTTGGTGGTGGGACCGAATACACGGCCGGATATGACCCTGATGATGTTCCTTCCTGCGATAAAGGAATGGGCGCATTGCCCTGATGCTCATCAGAGTCGGTGTTGATGAAAAGAATCTGGATGGTGTCATCCTTACTCTCTTCAGTGAGGGTGTCATTTGAAGATGAATCTTCAGTGACGGTGTCATTTGAAGATGAAACCTCTGAAGGCGGAACCGGGTCAACTGCCGTATCGACCTTTAGACTTTCGTCTGGTCTGGATTCAGTAGGTTCATTTTCAATGACTGACGCTTCAGCTGACCACTTGAGCGGGCCAGCTGTGTTTTCAACCAACGAAGGACTTGGCACGAGTTTTTTGTATCCAGGAGGAAGTCTCAACGGTGAAACCGGGTGATCTTCCAAAACTCTCTTCGCTTCGTCTAAGAAGGGACAACGGTGGATGGCGTGATCGCCCTCACACAGTCTGCAGGGGGATCTTGATCCCCCTCTTTGTCTTGAACCTTCACTTTCGCTGGTTGACGGTAAGCAATCAACATGGCTATCAGAGGTTGATGCTCCCGAATTGTGCAACCGAGGGGACCAGTCCCTTAGTATCCGGGGAATACAGGGACAATCTCTATGGAAGTGGTCTCCTTTACATATGACACATGGCGATTTAGGCCCGGTCTGTGCTGTGTGTGGATTTTTGTCAGATGTCTTTTGCTTGCCCCCAGGCGCCTTAGGCTCCTTCTTCTTCTTCTCCTTCTTCTCCATGGGAGCTTGGCTTTTGCCGGCTCTACCTTGCGAAGATGAAGGATTGGAGGAAGAGTTATAGGAAGTAGAAGGCTGGTGGGCAGCTCTAGACTGATCTAACTGTTGACTCGACTGTTCAGGAACCATGGTGTTATGAACTACATTGGTTGAGAATAGCCAAATAGGCAGGCCAATTGTCAGTCCTGGAAGCGATAATGTGGCCATGTGGGGCGCACCAACTTCTCCCCAAGAGGAGAAAGGACTAGGATTTCCATCATGTGGAGTTCCTTGGTTGGGGCGTTCCATGTTCTCAACCTAAAGATCAACGTAGGAATAGGAGGTGATTATGTTCCGTTTAAAATGAATTTTTATAACAACGCTTTAGACACAACTTGCTTTTTCATTTTTTAAGAGTCGAGAAAAAGCTAAAGATGACTCTAGTCTCCTTCGATGTTTTAACGAGCCCGAAGTGACAAATGCTCGGATGGACTTTTTCAGTTATAGAGTTTGAAAAAGGCCAAAAGAAACTGCTCTGGAGTTCTAGGCAGAGGGTGTGCCAAACTTTTCGCAAAACCACAGAATACGTTTTACGGTACGAGTGGTCGATCTTCATGAATGCTGTGTTCACTGCATTGCGATCAGTAGGGCGGCCGGCACGGTTTCCTATGGATAAAGGCTTTGTTCCTATAGGGGTCTCCCAATATATACGCGACGGTACATGGGAGCACAAGTCCGTATTGATACTTATCGCTTCACCGTGGAGGAATCACCCAACCACTCAATGCTAAGATATCACGTTTAACGACGCCGGAACACGTCTCTAGCTTAGACCTCTATGTGTTTGCGTTATGTTTCAAAGCGTTGTTATGTAAATTCAATTCATTTTAATGTTGATCTTGTTTAGCAGTTTGCCTTTATGGATCACCACGAGATGTATGATAACACTCCTAAATGCAGTCTAAGATGATAAGCAAGCTTTTCAATCTTTCAACTTTGAAAATCTTAACTACTGAGGGAAAAGAAAGATAACATCTTTTCACACAGATCATAGAGCACACACTAATGCACTTTTTCCCTAAATCAACATGCAAACTGTCATAATGCACATGCACAATGCAAGTATTTCTTTTCTGTTTCTTAATGTTTGTGCGACACAAAAAGAAAGCTGTTGTATAATTTCGAATTCAATTTCAAGTGAAAGCAAACAAGCTTGTCCAAAATCAAAAGACACCTTAAGATTTACTTGTTTCGACACTAGAAATGTATAAATTCAAACCATATGACCAAAGCAAAAGCTCAATCAGCTATGAACAGCAAAAAAAATAACTCTTAAGATCAAAACGACACTTTATCACAGGTCTAGATCTAAGAGGCCACAACAAGACTGGTTCACTTTCGTTATGGGAAACTGTAAATGATATAAGAAATACACAAAGAACAAATACAGTTTCTTTATACAACCGAGGCGGAATAGTGGCAAGGAAAGTTGGTTTCAGATAGGCACATTGACTGGTAACAGGCAGCAAAAACAAGGGTGAAAACCAGGCAAGAAACAACAGGAAACCCCAGCAGCACAAGGCAAGACTGGTCCAGCGCAGGTGGTACACAGGCAGTTTGACCTTCAGCGCAGGTAGCCCCTTCGGGAACTGCGCTGAAATGCAGACAACCTTCACACAGCCTGCACTGAAGAACGAAACTTTCGTTTCTCTTGGTTTCCGGGTCACAGATTGCTCAAAAATTCACAGTTTTTGGCCAAATCAGAAGCTATCAGTCAAGTACACACTAAGGGATGAAAAGGAGGATGAAAAGCTATCACTAAGAGTTTATTAGAGTCCTTGTGGATCAGGTCTTCAAATCATAAACTTGCCCAGAAACTGAGCTAGAGTAGCTGCCCTCTACTTTGCATTTGAAAGATCCAAATGCAGTTCGATTCGGTACTCCCTGTGTTTATGAAATGAATAGCAAAAACACAAACAACCAACAAGATACGTTCCCCAGTGGAGTCGCCAATTTGTTGTTGGGAAAAGTATCCAATACGGAATGACCCTATCCCACTCTAAGGGTGATAGTACCTCAGCAACAACCGAATGCAAAGCTATTCAAGATTACTTCTTTATGAGATGTAAGAGAGAGGAGAAAGAGATCCACTAACCATTATCTTCCGCTAATGGGTGATCCAATCTTCCCTCTTTGCTGCTTGCTCCTAGCTCCTTGCTCTTTCACTGGCCCAACTACACAGATATCCTGCAAAAGCACAAGAAAGGGAAACTACAAGAAGCATACATCCATAACTGATTCAAGGATTAGAATAAATCAAACATACAAGTATCAATACGCCACAAAGACACATGCATATAGAAGAACCTCAAATGCTTTATTAATGGAAGAAGTAAAGTTCTGAGAGTGTTACAACCATAAGAGGCCCAATCCAGCAACACCTCCCAGCAGAAAGAAATCTCCTCTTCACCTCCTTCAAAGCAATCACCCAATAGTTCTATGCACAAACCAACAGCACTTCCTTACATTCACAAGATTCCAGCCTCCCTAGACCTCATGAGAGAGATCTATATATAGGAGTTTTGGAGAAAGGATGAGTCAACTTGAGGCTGGCATGAAGCTGACTAGTGTCCTCTCCCACTTTAGTTATTCTTTAGTTCTTGAGTCCACTTGGAGTTTCTTGCTTCCACTTGGAGATCTAGATCCTCTTACTCATCACAAGGCGAATTCCTTGATCCAAGTGTCATTTTGGAAGCTTCCTGGGCATTTGACACCTTGCAGAATGACTGTGCCACTTGGCCAAACTCGCCCAGCGCAGGTAGCCTTCATTAGAGTTGACATTCAGCGCAGGTACATAGTGGAGCAGTTGACATTCAGCACAGATGCTCAGTGGAGCAGTTGACATGATCCAGAATTAGCTTGTTTTTGAGTGTTTTCAGGTGGAGAACTGATATTTAGTGCTGTGGTTTGCTGACCTTGTTCCTCTAGGGGCAGGAACAACATGTTTAGGGACTTTGGATCCCTCAGATTATTGACATTTCATGCTTCATTCTGTAAGGCACAAAAATGTCTATAACAGACGGGGATTGGACCAGTCATATATCCTTCACGGAAACCGACCCTATACCCAGAGTTTTCCTGCTGAAGCAGACCAGGGTGCATGCCCCCTGGGTTTCAGTCATGTCCTCCCGAATCACTCGCGCTCTTCAGGTGGACGAACTGGAGACTGATGAGACATTCCTTGCATGAAAAGACCATTTAGGGATGGAATTTGACTATTTGCTATGTGTGAGCCGGGGAATGAAAGCTGGTCTACAAGCTGGACCACTCTGCCTTCATGCGGAAAACACATTACTCAAAAGAGTGAGGAGACGATGGCTCCCATGTAATAAATATAGTCACGCCCAAGGAGTAGATTGTAATCTAAAGGCCCTTGGACTACCATTACGTTTAGATGAACGGTTTTCCTTCTCAATGTTATGGGCACATTGGGAAGGATCCCTAACGGTCGACTGGTTCCTTTGTCAAAACCTGTCAGATTTCTCATCTCAGGCATAAGCGATGGCGAACCAAGCGCTTTCCAAGCAGTCGAGGAAAGGATACTCACAGAAGCCCCTTCATCAATGATGGTACCAACCATGAACATTCTGTATACTTGTGCAATTATGCGGAATGGTATACTAGTCGGTAGACGGGGCCTGCCTAGTAGATTCCAATCGAAGGAAACCACTAGGTTGCTTGGAGGTGGGACCGAATAGATGGCCGGATATGACTCTGGCGAACTTCCTTCCTGCGGTAAAGGAACGGGTAGATTTCCCCCATGTTCATCGGAGTCTGTGTTTACGAAAAATAATTTGAACGGTGTCATTCTCGTTCTCTTCGGTGACTGTATCATCTGAAGATGGACCTTCCGGAGACAAGACGAGGTCAACTTCTGCCTCGACATTTTGACATTCATCTAGTGTTGGCTTAGAGGGTTTATCTTCAATGATAGATGCTTCGACTGACCACAAAGGAGTGTCGGTCAGATTTTCAACTAGCGATGGACTCGGCAAGAGTTTCTTGTACCCAGGAGGAAGCCGTAGCGGTGAAGCGGGACGGTTATCCAAGACTCTTTTAGCTTCGTCCAGGAAGGGACAACGGTGGAGGGCATGATCGCCTTCACACAGTCTACAAGGGAATTTACATTTTCCTTTTTGTCCAGGGACTTCATTTTCACTAGTTGATGGTGTACTCTCAACATGATCGTCAGAGGTCGATGACACCAGATTGTGCAAATGGGGAGACCAGTCCCTTAAGATCCGAGGGATGCAAGGACAATCTCGATGATAGTGGTCTCCTTTGCAAATGACACATGGAGATTTAGGCCTGGACGGTGCAGTGTGTGGATTTTTGCTAGACGATGCATGGTTTCCCCTTTTCGCCTTTGGCTCCTTCTTCTTCTCAGTTACTTGGTTTTTAGCTTTACCAACTTCACCAAGCGAAGAGGAAGGAGGGGAGGGAGAAACAAGTGAAGCAGAAGGTTGGGGGGTAACTCTAGTATCATCTAGTTGCTGACTTGATTGCTCAGGAACCGCGGGGGTTTGAATGACAAAGGTCGAGAAGAGCCATATGGGCAAGCCAATTGTCAATCCTAGGAGGGACAGTGTGGCCATATGAGGTGCACCAACATCTCCCCAAGAGGAGAAAGGACTAGGATTTCCCCCAAGGGGAAATCCTTGGTTGGTGGACTCCATTTTTCTCAACCTAAGACCAACGAGGGAACAATGACGTTATTTCGATTAAAATAAATTTTAGACGCTTTGACACAACTTGTTTTTTCAATTTTTAAGAGTCGAGAAAAAACAAAAGATGACTCTAGTCGCCTTCGATTTTTAATGAGCCTAAAGTGACAAGTGCTCAGATGGACCTTTTCCTTTAAGGAGTCTGAAAAGGAACGAAAGAGACTACTCTGGAAATCTAGACAGAGGGATTACCAAACCAATCGCAAAACTGCAGAATACTTTTTACGGTACGACAGTCAATCTTCCCGAATGCTGTGTTCAGTGCATTGCGATCGATAGGGCAGCAGACACGGCTTCCTATGGATAAAGGATATAGCCTATTGTGGTCTCCCAATATATACTCAACGGTACATGGGAGCACAAGTCCGTACTGGCACTTGTCGTCTCAAAGAGGAGGAATCACCCAACCAACAGTGAAAGCGACAGTTACTAGGCTTTACGACACCGGAATACGTCTCTAGCCTAGACTTCTAGATGTTGTGCGTTAGGTTCCAAAGCATTTTTAGGTTCATTAAATTCATTTTACAGTTGATCTTTCTTAAGAAATTTTCCTTTCAGGTTCACCACGTGATGTAGATATAATTCCTAAAATGAAATCTAAGATGATAAACAATCGTTTGATCTTCTTTTTGTAATGAAAATCCTAGCTACTAAAGAAAGAGAGATGATATTCTTTCAACATAGAGCATAGAGCACACACTAGATGCACTGTCCTAAATCAAACCAACAAGTAGTCTAAATGCAAATGCACATGCATGTATTTGTTTTCATCTTTCTTAATGTGTGAATGACAAGAAGAATGCTAAGTACAAATCTGAATTATCTTTTCAAAGCGATAGTACTAACAAATTTCTCTTCAAAAATGAAAGGAAGATGATGACGACACTTTGCTATTTTGAATTGAAAACTGCTTTCAACACTTGAAAAACTACTAATTCAAATCAAATACAAGAGTAACTGTATAATCGACCATCAAGAACAATAGAATTCTTCTCTTTGACTGAAAACGACACTTGCGACACTTTCAAATCAAAAGACGACAGTTTGATTACGCTACTTCTATGTAAAAGAGAACTGAAAATGGCACACAATACACAAAAACATTCACAGTTCTTTGCACAATGGAGGTGGAATGATGGAAATGAAGGGGGTTTACATAGTGGTATACTGATCATAGACATCAAAACTCTTGAATAGAGCTGAAGAGAGTGAACACAGAAACCAAAATCTGAGGGCAGAAGAGGTCTTGTCTGATCAACACACCTGCAACACAGGGAAAGTGCGATGCAGTGCATCTACTACACATGGTAAGTGTGATGCATCTAGATTCCCAAGAATAGAAGGTGTGATGGTCCAGGGACGAGACTTCAACTGGGTTCCGGGTCACAGTTTGCAGCTCAGTTCAGGAATTTAGGCCGAGCAAGTGATGTACAATAAATAGAAATCACAGGGGTTGATCTAATGAGGTTACTAGAGCCACCACTAGGGAAATTAGAAGGTTTGCAAATCGATTGTTTAGTTTATAAAAAAAACCCGGAGATAGACTAAAGCAACATTGATCTACTTTGCACTTGCATAGCAAATGCAGTTCGAAGGCTAGCTAGCTTGACTTCAGGCTCCGTCTGTAAGTTTATAAAACAAACAAATATAGACAAACAAACAATCTATTCGCTCCCCATCGGAGTCACCATTTTGTTATCGAGAAATATAGTGTCCACGCGGAGCTGCTAGTCCCACTAAGACTGGTAGCTATCTTAGAAACAAACAAACTAAAACTACTTTCGTTTTCCTTTATGAGAAGTAGATAAGAGAGGAATGAAGGACACCAACCTCAGTCTTGCGCTTGGTTCCTCGCTCGGTTCCTCTCCCTTCTGATAGATCCTTGCCACTTCTCCTTCATCTACCCAGCTTCAAAGAGCACCTGTGGGATAAAAGAAACATAATACTATCGAAGAACAGAGATCTACAATCATAAACAATATAGGACCAGATATATATTGACCACACAAATGCATATATCATCAAACATACAAGAATGTGGAGGAAAACTTGAATAGCTTTATTAATATCAAGAATAGTAAAGAGGATTACAACCAATTGTTCTGACCCAGCGCCATCCTCCAGCATGAAAGCCCTTCTTTCACCTCATGAAAAGCTTAGATCACCCAACACTATGATGTTCCACCAAGAAGCCAACAGAACTTCCTTACAAGATACAAAATTCCAGCCTCTGGATCTCTGGGACGAGGGATCCATATATAGATGATTGTAGGGGGGTGAGTCAGCTTCTGGGATTTTGATTAGTGTCCTCTCTCTGATAGTTCTTGATTCCACTTGGAGATTGATGATATCCTACTCATCCCTGGGCGAATTCAGAGAGGCAAGTGTCATAGGAGAAGTTTTTGGAAGATTCCATGATCATCCACCTCGCAAACTGTCTCTGTAATTTGTCCACTCTCGCCCATTGCACCCTACAGAAGGGATTCTCAGTATGCATTGCACCCTTTACACTGGGCAGGTGGGATGCATCGCACCCTTAGCACTGAGCATCCTGTATGGTCCAGTTTTGACCAGTTCTGAGCAGTTTCTTGTGGAGAACTTCTGGGAGATGATGTAATCAGATGACCTTGTTATTTTAGGGCATGAAACAACACTTTTAGGGACTTAGGAGCCCTTGGTTTATGGACATGTATGATTGGGGTTGCAGTGCCCAAAAATGTCTATAACACACATGCAAGCTTCAAAGTACTGTAAGGGTTGTTTCTAAGTCAACTTCTTGGATAATGAGCTGATGTCGACAAGAAGTGACCCGTCATAGGAGGGCCTTAATGTATCCCACATCTACGACACGAAACGAAGCAAATGATTTTTTGGAGGTGAAAATGATCTGATGACACAAGGTTCAAGAATGGCAGTCATGAAAAATGGAGGGTGAAGGTATTGCAGTGGATGAGGCATTTAACTGGATTGTGGTTTCTCAACTGAATGACTTCTCTTGAACATATCGGCGACATTGAGATGGATTGGTAGAGTTAACCCCAAAATATGGATGGTATGGAGGACCAATGGTGATGTGACCGGTGAACGGAATAACCCAACTCGACTCAATCATGGTGATGGAGTGAAAGTGTCATGTTCAAGAGCATCCTGCTACCATAAAATTCTTCAAGTTTTCTTCCCTTTTTCCCCAGTCGTTGCTGACTAGTACCTCTTTATTTTTGTCAAGCTTGAGGAGGATAACATATGCTTGTTCTATAATTTTCCCTTCGGGCAAACCTGTCGCTATGTTTTAGTGAGCCTAGCGACAGTGAAACTCGTTCTTGTCTGGGTGGACAAGTTTGTTGCTATTGTTTTAACGAGTTTAACGACAAGGATAACTCGGTCCTTTTCATGTTTAGAGAGTTTGAAAAGGGATGAAAAGGAAACTCCAGTATCGTAGCGTGATCCCCTAAGTCTGAAAAAGGATAAAATAATACAAAAGGGATGACTTTTCGATCACTTTAGCAAGCCGAAAAGACAAGCGCTTGAACTTTTTCATGAGATAATCCCTCAGGTTTGAAAAAGATTAAAATATACAGGAGGGATGGCAGTTCCCCTTACTTTAACGAGTTGGAAAGGCCATTAGCTCGATAATATTTTCATATTTAACGAGTCTGAAAAGAGTTTAAAGGAGACTCGTTTTTGAGGAACAAGTGGCGTTTAGTGTAGCAACTAGTTCCAGGTAAGCTTGGAACTTCTCAAAACATGGTGATGTGAAGAGGGTGGCTAACAGGACCACTCGTCGCAACTGTTCCTCAAAAAGGTAAACAATTAAGTGGAAGCATATGATCGACCAAAAGAATGGAGGTGATGGCAGGAACACAACGAAGGCTCAAAAGGCTGATAGCAGGGAAATCACAAAGGTTATTTACCGAAGGTGGATTCATTTTTTTACGAGCTTGACCTGTGGGGGAACTGTGTTCAGTGGTAGGTTTATTTTTTAACGAGCTTGAACCATGTGATAACATTTCTCAATGGTAGGTTTATTTTTTAATGAGCTTGAACCATGCGATAACATTGCTCAGGGGTAGGTTTATTTTTTAACGAGCTTGAACCATGCGACAACATATGCTCAGGTTTTAGTTTTTCTTTTTATGCAAACTAGAAACGAAAAAACTAAAAAGCTAGAAAACTAAAAAGCTAAGGAACTACTGAGGTTAGGTAGGATAGTTTCATCAGCGTTTAGAAAAAACACTTCCTTTTCTTTTTCCGTGGAGCAGACAAAGGTGAATGGTGTGTTAGACCAATCACCTAACCTAAGAAGTTAAAAAATAAAAATCTAAAAAGCTAAAAAGCTAAAAGAAATGAAATTAGTCGTTTTTAGCTTGCATAAAAGGGGTTGCATGCCCCCAGGCATCGAGAAAAGGAGAGTCTCCAGTAACCATATGGAAATCACTATGGTTAAGTAGGATGGTTTTAGTCAGCGATTAGACAAAAACACTTCCTTGGCTTTGTCCGCCAAATAGACAAAGGTGAATGGTGTGTCAGACCAATCACTTAACTTACAGGGAAATTCATATGGTAGGATGGTTTCGTCAGCGGTTAGACAAAACACTTCCTGGGCTTCATCCACATAGTGGAAAAAGGTGAATGGTGTGGGATGGCACTTCCAATCACATAACCTACAGGGAAACCTATCTTTTCAGCTGGGTTCGTCTCAAAATAGACAAGGGTGCATGCCCCCTAAGCTTCGTTACATTCACCAGACTACTCCCGGCAATCAGGTGGATGGAATGAAGGTTGAAGAGACACTCTTGATGCAAAAAGACCATTTAGGGATGATGTTTGACTTGGAGCTATGTTTGAATCGGGAAATGAAAGCTGGTCAATAGTGACAATTTTGCCTTCATGTGGGAAACACATCACTCGAAAGAGTGTTGAAACAATAGCCTCCATGTTATAAACATAGTCACGCCCAAGGAGTAGATTGTAATCTAACGGCCCTTGGACTACCATCACGTTCGAGTGAACGGTTTTCCTTCCCAAAGTTATTGGTAACTTAGGGAGGATCCCTAATGGTCGACTGGTTCCTTTGTTAAAGCCTAACACATTTTGTGTAACAGGCATAAGTGACGGCGAACCAAGTGCTTTGCAAGCAGTTGAGGAAAGGATACTCACTGATGCCCCTTCATCTATGATAGTGCCAGACATGATCATTTTGTAAACTTGTACTATGATCCAAAATGGTACATTAGAAGGAAGGCGAGATCTTGCTAGTCGATTCCAAGGTAAAACTGGGTCGACTGCCATTTTGACCTGTTGACTTTGGTCCGGTATGGACTCAGAAGATTCACTTTCAACGATAGGTGTTTCGACCGATAGTTGATTTATGTCAGTCGGATTTTCAACTAGTAAAGGACTTGGGGAGAGTTTCCTATATCCAGATGGAAGTCGTTGTGGTGAAGTAGGATGGTTATGCAAGATTCCTTTGGCTTCATCCAAAAAAGGACGACAGGGAAGGGTATGGTCCCCTTCACATAACTTACATGGAATTTGGACCTTTCTTCTCTGCCCATTATTTCTAGTTGATGGTGTGCTGTCAACTTTATAACCAGAGGTTGATGACACCATTTGGTGTGAATGGGGGGACCATTCTCTCAAGATCCAAGGAATGCTCGGACAGTCTCGATGAAAATGGTCTCCTCTACAAATTATGCAAGGAAATTTGGGAGATTTAATGTGTAGATTTTCACCCGATGATTCACGGTTGCCCCCTTGCTTAACTGACTTCTTCTTCTTCTCCTTCCCTTTCTTCTTCTTCTTCTCAGTCACCTGGTTACTAGCATCACTATTTTCACCAAGTGAAGAGGAAGAAGGGGAGGGAGAAACAAACGAAGAAGAAGGCGAGGGGTCAACTTCAGTATCACCTGGTTGCTGATTCAATTGTTGAGGAATTACGGTATTTTGAACGACAAAGGTTGAAAATAGCCATACCGACAGACCAATTGTGATTCTTGGAAGGGACAATGTGGCCATATACGGAGCACCAATATTTCCCCAAGAAGAAAATGGACTAGGATTCCCCTCAAGAGGGATTCCATGATTGGTGGACTCCATTATCTCAACCTAAGATCAATGAAGGAACAGGGATGTTATTCTGAATTTAATAAATTTTAATGACGCTTTGACACAACTTTGCTTTTTCAATTTTTAAGAGTCGAGAAAAAGCTAAAGATGGCTCTAGTCCCATTTGATTTTTAATGAGCCTGAAGTGACAAGTGCTCAGATGGACCTTTTCTTTTAAGGAGTCGAAAAGGAATGAAAGTGACTACTCTGGAAATCTAGACAGAGGGATTACCAAACCAATCACAAAACTGCAATATACACCTTGGTGATAAATTAAAGAGAAATTACCAAGGACTTATGTACGACAATCAATCTTCCCGAATGCTGTGTTCAGTGCATTGCGATCAATAGGGCGGCAGACACGACTTCCTATGGATAAAGGATATCAGCCTATTGTGGTCTCCCAATATATACTCGATAGTACAGGGAGCACAAGTCTGTGCTAGCACTTGTCGTATCAACAAGGAGGAATTACCCAACCTTCGATGAAAACGATAGTTACTAGTTTTTACGATGCCAGAACACGTCTCTAGCCTAGACCTCTAGATGTGTTGCGTTAGGTTCCAAAGCGTTGTTAAGTTCATTGAAATTTATTTTAGAGTTGATCTTGTTTAAAAGTTTGCCTTTCAATGGTTCTCCGTGTGATGTAGATGTAAAATTCCTAAATATGCAGTCTATAATGATAAATAATCATTGTTTATTTTGAGCAATGAAAATCCTAGCTACCAAGGAAAGAAGATTACGATTCTTTCAAACAAAGAGCAAAGAGCACACACTAAATGCAGTTTTCCTAAATCATTTTTCGCACACAGTTTAAATGAAAATGAAAATGCATGTATTTGTTTTTTGTTCCCCTTAATGTGAAAAATGCCAAAAAGGAAAACTAAGTAGAGCAAAGATCCGAAATATTTTTACTCAAAGCGACATTCCGACAATTTCTTTTTCAGAATAGAAAAGAAGACTGAACGACACTTTTCGATTTCGAATAGAAAATTCTTTCGACACTTCAAATATCAACAAATCAAATCAAGTGCATGACAAAAAGTTCAATCGACTACCCAGAAAAGGAAGATTCAACGACACTTCTCTTTTTGACACAAAACGACAGTTATGATACTTTTTGCACCAAAACGACAGATCGATTTAAGCAACTTTTTGACAAAGGATTGTAAATGATGGACAAATACATAAAAACATTTACTAATCCTAATCAATGGAGGCTGAACTATGTAAAGCAAGCAGGCTTTAGCAATGAGATACTGTTCATAAGCAACAAAACAACTAAACAGAGCTGAAAACAAGGACAAAAAGCCCAAATTTCAAGGAGAGAAATAGGCTCAGTCAGTCATCGCACATGGGCTTCACAGAAATAGGGATGCATCGCACTTTTCAGACTTGGGAGGTGTGATGCATACTGGCTGATAGTGACAGACAGTACGATGGGCCAGGGAGCGCAACTGAGATGGGTTTTGGCGCAAATTTGCTGCTGATTTCAGTGAGTTAAGTTGAGCTATGATAGACAGTAAAGAGAAAAGTACAGAGGTATGATCTTGAGAGGTTATTGAGCTACCAAAAGGTCATCTAGAATGCTTGTAAGTCAGATGTTCAATTCATAAACTAAAACGGAGATTGATTGACGCAGCATTCATCTACTTTGCAATTGCAGAGCAAGAGCAGTTCAAGGCTATCTGGCTAACTTCAGGCTCCATCTATAGTTTACAAAGCAAACAACAACAACAAACAAAAAATCTATTCGGTCCCCATTGGAGTTGCCATTTTGTTTCTAGGAAAATTAGTGTCTTTTCGATTTGCTAGCCCTCTAGAATTGGCAGCTATCCTAGCAAACAAACAATCAAAGCAATTTGGGATTTCCTCTACATATGAGAGATAAGAGAGAAGCAAAGGAACCGACCTGCGTCTTTCGCTTGACTCCTTGCTTGATTTCTCTCCCCCTTGATAGAGCTTGCAACTCCTCTCCTACTTATCCCACTTAGAGAATACCTGTAGAAACAAAGTAACAAAACACCATCAAAGCATCTTGATCTATTATATCATAAACAATGTAGAATCAGAAATACATTGAACATACAATGGCATTCACAAATACACGATTGTATGGAGGAAAACTCAAAGAACTTTATTAAATATGAAGGGAGAATTACAACCCAACTGTCTGATCCAGCATCATCCTCCCAGCATCAAAGCCCTCTTCACCTCATGAAAAGCAAGATCACCCAACAATACAATGCTCTTTCTCAAAGACAAACTATCAGCACTTCCTTACAAATTACAAAATTCCAACCTCTAGATCTCTCAGATGAGGGATCCATTTATAGATGTTTGCAAGGGTGTGAGTCATCTCTGGGTTTTTGATTAGTGTCATTCCACTTGTTGTTCTTGGTTCCACTTGGAGATTTCTTGGATCTCTTACTCATCCTTGGGCGAATTCAGAGAGGCAAGTGTCATAGGAGAAGTTTCTAGAAGATTCCATGAGCATCCACTTAGCAAACTGTCTCAGACATTTGTCCATTCTCGCTCATCGCACCCCACAGAAGGCCTCTTCAGTATGCATTGCACCTGGCTAGTGTAGGAGTCAGTATGCATCACACCCTGACAGTGGAGCAGTCAGTATGGTCCAGTTTTGGCCAGTTCTGAGTGGTTTTTCAGGTGGAACTTTTGGGGAATGATGTAATCAGTTGACCATGATCCTTTAGGGTATGAAACAACACTTTTAGGGGTTAAAGAGCCCTAGTTTATCGACATATAAGATTAGGGTTGCAGTGCCCAAATATGTCTATAACACCCTGCAATACACATCAATCTGCCTGATCCAGTTATCCAGCTTCTCTGCATTTAACTATCCATCATATATTGGCAAATCAAATTTAACATCTAATTTAATCAAAGATGTTTTATTCCTTTTAATTTCAGGGCTGTCAAGAGGTGTGGAGAGAGGAACCTCTTTTCCTTTCCCTTTGCCTTCAGAATGGCCATCTATATGAGATTCTTCCGCTCCTTTGTCTTGTTTGGAAGTAGAAGAATTTTCACTCTGACCTTTCTTAAATTCTCTATGCATTTCTTCTACCATGGCTCTCATGGTCATGAAACTATCCATGAACTGAGAGTCTGATTCCAAAGGGTTTTCTTTTGCCATTTTCCTCCTAGTATAGACTCTACCAATTTCTAGGTTAGATTCAACCAATTTTCCTTCTCCTAATTTAAGCTTTGATCTAGTGAGCATTCATAAACAGTCCAGCACAAGCTTGTCTAACCTTAGAAACCTAAAGCTCTGATACCACTTGATCTGATAATGAGATCTAAGACAATTAATAAGGTATTACAAACCTATGTGCATGGATTTGTCTATGTCATTTTATGCAATGGATCGATAAGATTGCGAAATGCACAGACAATGAAGCAGTAAAACAAAACATAATAGGCAACACATACACAACAAATTTAATAAGGAGTTCACCCAATACTCCTGGGCTACATCTCCTGGTCCAGCCTTCAGTGGTGGCCTCTCTATTATGTCTTCAAGCAGAGTTTTGTTTACAATAGTGAGCTCAATTTTAGCCTCACACACAAACAAAAATACAATAATAAGAGCTTACTTGAATCTCTCAAGTTCTCTGTGAGTACACAGACTCCCCTAATGCTCTCTGTCCTAAACCCTGTCTCGGAATTTGCCTGAATATTGCTCTCCCTCATGCTATCTGTCTGTGGCTTTTTAAAGCCAACTGCGCTACCTGTTCGTTTCATTTCCTCGGCTCTCAGTATCCCCGGTGTCTTGAACGCTTTGAATCCCTCTCCAGCATTATAAAATCATTTCCTAACGCATGGAGAGGAGGTGGCCACCCATTCTGCAGCGCTAGAGTGCCTCGGGCCTCTGAAATGTCTGAAATAGCCGCACGCTGTTTCTACAGTGGAAATGCATTTTAATAGAGAAATTTTCCAAAACCATGATATGTCGGACTTCAAAAGTCCTCCAATACACTTCATTCCCCTATCGGGTCTGTTCACAAGTCGTTATCACATATCGGAAGGGCTCCGTCTCTGTGTATTTCGTTTAATACGAAAATACATTAAAACATTGTAAAGCTCACATTCCTGGACTTGAAATACTATCCAATATCGTTAATAAATCCTTTCGGGTCTCAAACATCGCATCAGTGCTTTTCCATTTGGTTTTTCATTTGTTCGTGAAAATGCGATTTACAAAGGAAAACTAAGTTTTCTGGACTTCAAAGTATATGCAATGCCATATATTATATTATCGGGTTCGTAATGTTGCTGCCTTTATTGGTATTAGCCCCGCTCCACTGCATAGTTCCGCTGCGATGCGGTGATGCGATATATTGCAATCGCTCATCGCAATAACCCTTTCGTCATTTGTAAGTGCTTATGCAATCCCCTGATAGCGATCCATCGATGTAATATGTGCCGTCAATCTACGCGCTTGATCGAAAATCCAGATTAACTCCGCCAATCATCGTCGCATGCCTTATGTGGATCCTGCCGATCCCGCTGATCACTGTCGCAAGACTCATGTGGATCTTGCTGATCAGACGGTTACTGTGCATCACTTTTCCACACCTCCATACTCTATTTTATTCACGATTTCATGGGTTTTGGGCCTCCCGATAGTGTTTCTCTGCCCTGCTAAGGGTGTTTCCTTTGCGTTAACTTTGATCTTTTAAAATATTTTGATCTTTAGCATGATTTTTAAAGAGTTTATGAAGACTTAGAGAGCATTCTCTAATCCATTTGGATCATGAAGCCTCCACTAGCAATGTGAGGAAAGGTAAAGAATTGAAAACTGAAAGTCAAAGGAAGGAACCTCAAGCTAAAGGCCAAATAGAAAGGAAGGACATCGCTTCAAAAGAGGTAGAAAAGCAATCTAATATTTTTAGTTTGGAGAATGAAATTTCTAAATTGAAAATCGCCATTCCCCTCACCGAATTGGTAAGGAATGACAAATATAAATTTCAGATTGCAAATATGCTTAAGGTTGACTAGATGTCTGATACAGTTAATGTGGCTGATGATGAGCCAACAATCCTTTTTGGTCCAGCCTTAGAAGGAGCTCTTGAAGATAGTGAAATTCCTCCTTTTTATCTAAGTCTTAAACTTCATGATTTTATCCTTCATAATGCTATGCTAGATTTTGGTGGCTCCCATAATTTGTTGCCTAAAGCCATCATGGATAAACTAGGACTGAGCATCACCTGAACTTACCATGATCTTTATTTCTTCAATTATGGAAGAGTGAAATGCCTTGACCTTATTAAAGACTTGGTAGTGTCCTTGGACCAAATCCCGGCCAAAAATGTACTCATGGATGTCGTAGTTGCCAATATTCCTCCTAGGTTTGGCATGTTGCTTTCAAGGTCTCGGGGAGCAAAATTAAAGGGCACTCTGTAGCTTGACTTTTCATATGCCACTATCCCTGTTTTTGGATAGCTCCGGAAACTTTATAGAGAAAAGAAGATGAAATTTATGATCAACAGTAAGGAGAAGCTAGTCAATCATCCTATACATGTTGTTCATACTGATCTTGACTCTTTCATTCTGTTTAGTGATATGAATTCTGTTGGTGATGAAAGTCAGTTAGTGGAAATTTCAAAAGTTCCCAAGGTAATGGGCAGCATACATGAAACTATTACAACAGAAGGTAAAGAGGTTGGTGAAGAATATATGCAGCCTGCAAATCCTATTGAGGAAATTCAAAGAATAGTGCAGAAAACAGAAAGTTTTGAGATAGCTATTCAAAATCCTAAAAATAAAAAAATTCAGTCTTCAGAAATCCTTTTTCCAGATGAAGAAAATGGTCTTTGGACCATGGAGTTCAATGGTGCATCGGGAAGAGAAGGAGCAGGAATTGGTGTTTGGATACATGGTCCATTACATTAGTCAAATAAAATCCCTCGAAATGTGAGAATGAGCTCTTACAAGTTGGCTTTTGAATGTTCAAACAATGAGGAGTATGAAGCATTGATTGCAGGTCTCAAAATTCTGAAAAAGTTGGGAGCAATTTTTTTTTCTATTTATGGCGACTCCGAATTAGTGATCAAGCTAGTTAAAGGGGAATACCAGGCCAAGCACCCAAGAATGAGAGCTTATCGCAATGTTGTACTTGATATTCTCAAGACTTTTTCAGAATATACTTTATCTCTTATTCCTAGAACTCAGAATGTCATAGCTGACTCACTCGCCACTGCAGCAAGTATGGTGAAGATCCCTATTCATCCTAATCATAAGTACTCCATCCATGTAAAACATCGACCAACTGTCCCAGATAATATGAGGTTTTGGCAAGTGTTTGGTGATGATAAGCAAATAAATAGTTTTCTGCAATTGGAGGGAGAATTTTAGAATTCTCATATTGATGATGCATACAACTTTGATGATCCAAACATCCACTCAGCTGACACTGAAGTATTACATCTCAAGGACAACAACATTCCAAGAGGCTTGGTGCCTTTGGAAGAGTTATTTGATAGAGATGATGTCGCCAAGAAGCCCACCATGGTTCCTATAGAAAAGGGAGTTGAAGATGTAAACATTGGCACAGCTGAAAATCCTAAAATGGTCAAGTTATCAAAGTCCTTATCTCCTGAAACAAAGGGTAAGTATATGTCTTTAATGAAGGAATTTGCTGATGCATTTTCTTGGGACTACTCAGATTTGAAAGTTTATGACAAAAGTATCATTCAACACACCATTCCTATTAAGCCCGATTAGAAGCCATTTCACCAGAAATTGAGGAGAATCAATCCCAAGTTGCTGCCATCAATTGAAAAAGAGGTAAATAGACTTTATAAGTCTGGAATAATAGTCCCCATTTGGTTTTCTGAATGGATGTCTAATCTAGTACCTGTGAGAAAGAAGACCGGGGAAATTCGTCTATGTATTGATTTCAGAAATCTCAATAAGGTGTCCTTGAAAGACAACTATCCCTTGCCTAAGATGGATCACATACTACAGAGGGTGGTTGGATCCTCTAGGATGTCATTGTTAGATGGATACTCTGGATACAATCAAATTCTGGTGCACAAAGATAATCAGATCAAGAGAGCCTTCACGATGCCATGGGTTACATTCATGTATGCCAAGATGCCTTTTGGGTTGAAGAAAGCAGGAGCTACTTTTCAACGGGCTATGGAAATAGCTTTTTCAAATGAAAAAGATGTATTTCTGGTTATCTATCTAGATGATCTTACAATATTTTCAAAATGTGATGAAGATCACTTGTATCACTTAAGGATTGTTTTTCAGAAATGTAGAAAATTTGGCATCTCACTTAACCCAAAGAAGAGCTTGTTCGCCATGGAAGAAGGTAAGCTACTAGGACACATCATCTCTAAAGATGGCATCCGCATTGATCCTGCAAGAGTGGAGGCCATTCAGCAACTAGACTTCCCTAGGAACAAGAAAGAGATTCAGTTGTTCAATGGGAAAATTAATTTTTTGAGAAGATTTATTCCTAATCTAGCTGAACACTTGAAAGAAATGACAAACATGTTGAAGAAGGACAGTGAGGTAAAGTGGTATTTGGAGGCTAAGAAATCATTTCATGCTGTAAATTTTGCATTATCTACTGCTCCTATTTTGATTAGCCCAGATTATACTTCAGATTTCATCATCTTTTCTTTTGCTTCTAAGCATACGTTAGCAACAGTCCTAATGCAGAAAAAAGATCAAAAAAATGAGCAGCCTATAGCATTCTTCAATCACACTATAAGAGATGCAGCACTAAGATACAATATCATTGAGAAGTAGGCATTGGCGTTGGTAAAAGCCCTCAAGGATTTCTGAGTTTATATTCTACATTCTCATACCATTGCTTATGTCCCTACTGCAACAGTAAAAGAAATTCTTGTGTAGACAGATCCTGAAGGTAGAAGAGGAAAGTGGATTGCAGCCATGCTGGAGTATGACTTGGAGATAAAGCCTACAAATCTCATCAAAGGACAAGGGTTAGCCAAACTCATGGCCGAATCAAATCTACACGCACTAGATATCAATTTGATTGTTGCACTGTCAGAAGAACAAGAAGAAGATGACCCTTTCCTGCAGGTGTCCGATATGTTCATGTCCTCACCCTAGTATTCCGACATTGTCTATGTCTTGCAGCACTTGAGGCCCCCTTCGAAGTCCCCAAAGGTAAAGCTAGATCATTGAAACTCAAAGCTTCAAAATATTGTATTCTAGATGGTGTTTTATTTTGGAAAGATCCTGGAGGTGTGCTGCTGAATTGTTTGGTAGAAAATGAAGCTAAAGATAAAATGAAGGATTTTCATAAAGGATATTATGGAAGTCATCACTTTTGGAAAACTACAGCAAATAAGATCTTAAGAGCTGGCTTCTATTGGCCCACCCTATTTTCTGATGCATACAAAACAGTTATGAGCTGCCATGAATGTCAAAATTTTCAAGGAAAGAGGAAACTTTTGCCATTACCACTACAACCCATTTTGATTTCAGCTCCTTTCCAGCAATGGGGTCTTGATTTCATTGGAAAAATCCATCCTTCATCTTCAGCACAACATAAATGGATATTAACAGCCATTGACTACTTTACAAAGTGGATTGAAGCTATCCCAACCAGGCAAGCTACTGATTCTATCATCATTCAATTCCTAGAGTCTAATATTTTGTCTAGATTTGGTTGCCCACAAAAAATAATTACAGACAATGTTGTTGCTTTCAAATAAAAAAGAATGGTGGACTTCTGTGCCAAATATCATATTGTGCTAGGACATTCTACTGCTTATCATCCGCAAGGGAATGGTATTTCTGAATCTTCCAATAAATCCTTCATTAACATCATCAAAAAGGTCATGGAGGTAAACAAGAAGAATTGGCATAAAAATATCATCAATGCGTTGTGGGCGGATAGGGTCAGCACGAAAAAATCAATAGGTATGTCTTCTTTTCAGCTGGTATATGGAGTTGATACAATATTTCCTTCATCTCTTGTTGTCCTAGTAATGAAAATTCTACAGGAATTGGATAGTGAAACTAATGACATAAAAAGGAGGATAAACCAGATGATTCATTTACAACAAACAAGAGAAGAAGTTTTTCAGAACAGATCCAAACTCTAGGAAAATATTAAAAATATTTATGATCACAAAACCAAGGAAGACAATTTCAATCTCGGAGATGTGGTTCTTTGATGGGATGCTAGAAATGAAGACAAAGGAAAACATGGTAAGTTTTAAAACTTATGGAAGGGTCCCTACAGAATTTTTGCCTTCATAGGAAAGAATGCTTTCTTGTTGGAAGAAATGGATGGAAGAGATTATTCAGGAGGGGCGACCAATGGTAGGCTTCTCAAGCACTACTATGTCTAAAAAGTCTTGAAAATTCATCATCATTGTACATACCAGTGTGTATTTTATTCTAGCATTTTAGATAGTTGTCATAAGAGTTTGAAGCCTGAAGTGAAGGCCCTAAGGCTGTTTAAGTCAGCCCCATTTTCATTTTTTTTTTCAGTTTTTCTGTCACGTCGAAAGGTCAGTCAATCTTAAGTCAAAAGTCAGTTTTTATGCATGTTGACTCCATTTCCCAATGAATAAGGCTACTTGTTCTATGGTGTTCTTGACACCTCCAGGGGGCTTGCATCCCCAGTTGGAGCCAATGTTAGTGTCAGTCTTGTTAGCCTATCACCTAGATCAAATATTCTTTTACAATGTTTTTCCAGACTTTCAAAATCAAATTGTTTCTGCTACTAGGTTTACACAAGAAATTTGGTCATTGTTTGGTCAGTCTAAAGATGAAGTCATTCTTTGGAAATTCACTCATGCTGGTCGCCTATCACACTTTATGAAGGTGTCACAATAAAAATGGGTCAATCATCATCATCATTCCATTAGGTCTCAGGTCATCCATTAGGTTGCTAGGGTTTCCAAGGTCCATCATTTTCATGAATAAAACCAGTAGTGAGTAAAACATGACAAAGCAACTTTTGAGAGTTTATCTTGATTTTTCACACACTCCTCATACTCTCATGTTCCAAAAGTTCCAGAAAAAGAAGCTCCATCACTTAGGAAAGTAAAGGACATCTCCTGTTTGCAATGGTAAAGGTAACTCTATTTTCATAAAGTGAAAATCAGTTTCTAAAGGAGGGCGGGTCCCATTTCTTTTTGAAAAAGTGAAGAAACTTTCCCTATATAAACTCAAAAGCCCCCAAACTCCTTCATTCACATCCTATTCACTCTTTGTTATCAAGCTATCTTGTCCCAAAAAGCAAAAAAGTCGTTTTCCTAGGAGAAATTAGCAAATATTTGCAGGCGCTGTGCTTGGAAACAATGTGCTGTGCTTAGGAGGTCGGCGCTGCGCTTAGAAGAACTGCGCTGCGCTTTGGCGCTACGCTTAGGAAAACTGCGCTGCGTGCAGGACAGAGTACCCCAAAATCCTTCAAAACTCTCCCAAACATCATTTTTTCACTTGCAAGCTTGATTTTACTGACTTCTAAGCTAAGGAACAAGTAAGTACATCATCATCCTCCATCTTTTTCTTTTCCAATTTCATCTCATGTCAATGATTCTTCAGGTTAGGGTTTGTAAAAAAATTTGCATGGGAAATGTTAGGGTGAAAATGGCCATCATTATTTTTGATTTCTAAAACATGTAAAATGATATCCTACAACTACATACATGTTTAGTGAGCCATTTTAACCATTTTACCCACCTCAAAACAAAGTTTAAACACTCAAAAAGCACAACCCTAGCTCATTTCTAAAGGTTTTTGTGCAAGTTTCATCATAAACCTTGTTGTTTCCACCTACAATAAAATCATCTTTCCACTGTTTCTCCACTCATTCTCATCAGCTTTCAAAGTCCTCCCACCTTTCCCAAGACCCCTCCCATCATTTTGTCAAAAAATCACCTTCATATCACTTCATTTCCATTCACACCTTACATCTTATTTTCACTGCCTGTTGCTAGGGCTTTGTGTCATTATGGAGGCAGAATCTTCGCCAGAAAAAAAGAGACAACATAAAGGAGGGAAGATCATCAGATATGAACCATCAGACTGCAACACAATCAACTCATATCCTTTTAGCAAACAATGCTTTGAGGATGTCCACTGCTTGGAATTTTGCAAAAGGGTGAGCGAGGTGGGATTTCATGAGCAACTAACAGATTGGGTGGCAACATAATTGAAAGGAGAAACTGCTGTCATTGCTGGTGTTGAGTTTAGTTTTTCAGTGGCTTCTATTTCAATTGCAACTGGGTTACTGGACAATGGAAAATATTGGTTCAAAGGAATGAGCCTGGATCTTGAATACTACAAGCCTTTCTTGAAGACGCCATATAGAGATACACATGCTCAGCTCATGCCTTTTAGATATTTATTGGAGAAATATGCCCCTTTGATGAAAAATATCATGAGGTTCTTCACTTGTGAAGGTAGATTCTCTAGGTTATATGCCTATCATATTCGCATCCTGATGCATTTCACCTCTCAAAAGCCACTCAACATGTGTAATTATCTATTCAGGAGCATTTCCAAAATGTCTGAAAAGATACAATTAAAGGACAAAGAGCACTCCCCAAGCTTGTTCCATCACAGTCTCATCAAAACCATTGTCCTTCACCAGCTGGCAGAGAATGGTATGGCTTGGGAATCCTTTTTGGAAGCAGCCTTGAAATGGCATGAGGAGAATGCAACATCTCAGTCTCCTAGTGTGCCAAAACAACAAATAGAGGTGGGGTCATCTAGCAAAACAATGGAGAAGACTCAGCTATCCAAACCTGAGGTGACTAAAGTGTATAAGAAGGGGCAGAGGCTTGTGTTTTCTTCTCACAGAGAGAAAGGGGCCAAGCCTTCTTCATCAACAAAGCAGGAATCGACAACAAAGGATAAAGACACAGTTGAGCATGAGTTTGAACTAATTGATCCAGAGACTGAGGATTAAACCACAAACATGAGACAGACTATCAGGGATAAAGACTACCAAATCAAGGAGCTAGCAATCAATTTGGAAAGGGAAAAGTATGTTATATCATTCCTTGAACAAGAAAACAGTCAACTCAAAGCAAAGGAGTTGATCCTAGAAAAGGAAAAAGCCAAGTTAATGCAGCAAGTTGGCAAAGGTAAGGAGATCATGAAATCAAGTGAGCCTGAAGCATCAAAGGGGAGAGGAAAAAGGAAAAGACCAAGAACAAGAGGCCTCAAGAAAGCTTTGCAAGAGGAGAAAGAACAAATTCTGCTGAATGAGGACCTTGACCTAGAAGATAGGATTGCCCTAGAGGTTCATCAAGGTAAGGAATATTGGCTCAATAGGGTGAATGAAAACTTGGAGAAGCTCCTTGAGAAGGCAAATAGAGACAATCAGTTGCTCAGACACATGGTGCACCACTACCAAGCTCAAAACATGATTGCCAATGTCAAGGTAAAACAACTTGAAAATAAGCTCAAGGAGGCCAAAAAAGACCAAAAGGATGAGGGAAACTTGGAGATTCTTGCTGAAGCATCCATGAAGCTATAAAAAACATATTTTTACACCTTCCCTCCAATTTTGAGCAAATTCTGAGCATTTTGAGTTTTTTGGGAATTTTTGGTCTAAGTTTAGAAATTCAGCTACTCCAGAAGCACAGCGTCTTGGCGCTGTGCTTTTTCCTCAGGCCTTCATTTGAGGAAAGGTATACATTTTTGGAAAGCTATTTTCATCCTCTAAAAACCCATTTGCTTAGATTTTGCAGAGGTGGCTTAGTTTGGAGAAAAAGGCAAAAAAGTGGCGAAAAACTAGCATTCTTGACCATTTTTTGACAGGTGCTGCGCTTCTGGAGTGACCTTGGGCGAATGGATTTTTGAAGCTCTTACCATGATCCACATTCAGAAATTCAAATTTTTTTGGAAGCTAGACTTGAAGGGCTAGTTGACCGTTCTCTCAGATTTGCATTTTGACCCCTGGAAGGCACCTAAACATCAGCTCAAAGTCGGCACTGTGCTTCTGCACTTTTTTGTGTTTCAAATTGCAAATTTCACTGTGTAAATTTCAAGTTTCTAGTTTGACTTAGTCAAAGTCAAGATTATCTATGTAATGGCACTAGTTACGAAGCTAGGTGATGTAGGCATGAATAAATGTACATCATAGGTAGTTTTTTATGTTTATTAGGCCTCATAAAAGAAGCAATCTCCTAAACAAACTCTTCACGAAGTGTTTGAGTTTCACCTTCTCACTCTCACTTGTTGGTTGAGAGAATCTTGGATTCAGTTCCTCCACCAAGGAATTTGACTCCTGAAGGTGGGCAAGTGGTCTAGGAGAGTCTATATGTTTTCTTCTCACAGAGAGAAAGGGGCCAAGCCTTCTTCATCAACAAAGCAGGAATCGACAGCAAAGGATAAAGACACAGTTGAGCATGAGTTTGAACTAATTGATCGAGAGACTGAGGATTAGACCACAAACATTAGACAAACTATTAGGGATAAAGACTACCAAATCAAGGAGCTAGAAATCAATTTGGAAAGGGCAAAGTATGTTATATCATTCCTTGAATAGGAAAACAGTTAACTCAAAGCAAAGGAGTTGATCCTAGAAAAGGAAAAGGCCAAGTTAATGCAGAAAGTTGGCAAAGGTAAGGAGATCAGGAAATAAAGTGAGCTTGAAGCATCAAAGGGGAGAGGAAAAAGTAAAAGACCAAGAAAAAGAGGCCTAAAGAAAGCTTTACAAGAGGAGCAAGAACAAATTCTGCTGAATGAGGACCTTGACCTAGAAGATAGGATTTCCCTATAGGTTCATCAAGATAAGGAATATTGGCTCAATAGGGTGAATGAAAACTTGGAGAAGCTCCTTGAGAAGGAAAACAGAGACAATCAATTGCTCAAACACATGGTGCACCACTACCAAGCTCAAAACATGATTGCAATGTCAAGGTAAAGCAACTTGAAAATAATCTCAAGGAGGCAAAAAAAGACCAAAAGGATACGAGAAACTTGGAGATGCTTGCTGAAGCATCCATGAAGCTATAAAAAACATATTTTTACACCTTCCCTCCAATTTTGAGCAAATTCTAAGAATTTTGAGTTTTTTGGGAATTTTTGGTCTAAGTTCAGAAATTCAGCTGCTCTAGAAGCGCAACGCCTTGGTGCTGCACTTTTTCCTCAGGCCTCCATTTGAGGAAAATTCTACATTTTTGGAAAGATATTTCCATTCTATAAAAACCCATTTGCTCATATTTTGCAGAGGTGGCTTAGTTTTGGAGTAAAATGCAAAAAAGTGGCAAAAAAATAGCATTTTGGACCATTTTTTGACAGGCGCTGCGCTTCTGGAGTGACCTTGGGACAATGGATTTTTGAAGGTATTCCCATGCTCCACATTCAGAAATTCAAACTGTTCTTGAAACTAGACTTGAAGGGCTAGTTGACTATTCTCTCAAATTTGCAATTTGACCCCTGGAAGGCACCTAAAAATTAGCTCAAAGTCGGCACTGCGCTTATGCACTTTTCTGTGTTTCAAATTGTAAATTTGACTGTGTAAATTTCAATTTTCTAGTTTGACTTAGTCAAAGTCAAGATTCTCTTTGTAATGGCACTAGTTATGAGGCTAGGTGATGTAGGCATGAATAAATGTACATCATAGGTAGTTTTCTATGTTTATTAGGCCTGATAAAAGAAACAAACTCCTAAACAAACTCTTCATGAAGTGTTTGAGTTCAACTTCTCACTCTCACCTGTTGATTGAGAGAATCTTGGATTCAGTTCCTCCACCAAGGAATTTGACTCCTGAAGGTGGGCAAGTGGTTTAGGAGAGTCTATATGTATCATTTCACTTCAGGAGAAGAGGGTGGAACGTTTTGCAAAGGAAGCTTGCATGTAATCATCTTTTCAGCTAATACTGAGACAGGTTGCAGCTATTTTCAAGGAACTCTAGCCCAGTGAGTTAGTGGTGCTTGTGCTTCATTATTTTAGTTTTCTAATGGTCTAAACATCTTTATCTACATTATATCTCTTCTTTCTATGGATGCCTTACAACAAAATATACATAATTCTTGTTTTTCAAGCTCTGTTATTTGGTTTTTATAGTTATGTGCATGTCTTCCTAAGCTAATGAAATCATGTTTATTTATGCTCATTACTTTCTTCCACACTATATCCTCTATACTGCATTGAAAAAGTACTCAAATTACACCATGTCTTAAGAAATCTAGCTCCTTCTTATGTTTGCTCCTACACTCCCACAACCTAGACCTACTTGTGGCTCCAAACCCTAAGTTCAGCAAATCCTAAAAGCCAAATTTTCACAAACAAACAAACAAATACACATATCTAGCCTAAAATTCATTTGCTTTAAAGTCATATCACTGATAAGAGACTTAGAGAGATCCCTCTCATGCTCAGTAGGGCTAGCTACTGAGCTGAAGTGGTTTGAGGTTACTCTTCTTGATTTCCTTTTTAGCCTAGGAGATTGTAAGGACTAACAGATCCTACCAACCATGGTCGATCCTTCCACATGTGGTGTTCATCCAACTCCATAACTAATGACTCCATTCATCTTCAGCTCTTCCAACGCACACTCACTGGAGACGCTACAAAATGGTATGTAGACTAGCCCTTCACATCTCATTCCATTTTCGCGACGCTTGCTAAAGCGTTCATTTCATAATTCTAGTTACCCCTCTGGTACTACACTTGTACAAAGATATTGACCACATTCTAAGTGGTTATTCCAAGAATGGGATCAATAATGTTTTTTCTCATTATTCGAGGATAACTCAATATTTTCTTATAAATAGAAGGGTTTTCCGTTCATTATTCACTTTTGATTATTTTCATTATTGCACTCATTGTTGTAACTTTGATTATTTTCATTGTCTCACACCATATTTTTGCTGGGTTTACACATTATAGAGGATAGAGACTCTACACAAGCTGAAGACATTTGAGGATAGCCAAGAACCCATCCCATAGAGGGGGGCTGGTAACATCTATTTGTTCCCTTCACATGTGTTATAATAAAATTATTCTTTGTATATCTGGTTTCCATTGGATGATTAGAGTTATTACTCTTTCTTTTTGCTGTTTAACTATGATTGTGGCATAGATCTAGACTTTGGCAGGTTTTGTTTCTATCAATTGCTGTAGATCTACAATGTTTAGCATCCATTTATATTGTTGAGATTGTTTTTCATCCACAATCTTAAGTGGGTTCTTTTCATACATATTTGAGAAGAAAACACTACAACACCAGTTATCTAGCAACCTGATTGGACTACGCAGCTACAAAATGTGATAGAATGCTATAATCTCACTATAGAAGAGGACAAAGATCCTTGCAAAATTGATATCGACGAGTCAGAGGGACACTGTGAAGTAAATGGACCCGCGATAGAGATGCTTGATATAACGAAGCCATTCAAGATGAGGAAGGTGAAGATAGGGTCAGAGGTTGAACCAAAATATGCAACAATAGGAGATTACTGGGATGAAGACACTGTTAGCAAGATAACGTATTTGTCGCATGAATACCAGGAGTTGTTTCCTAGTAAATTTTCAGACATGAAAGACATCATAGGAGATTTGGGAGTTATGAGGATTCCTCTAGAGCCTGATGTGAAGCCTGCTAAGTAGAGGCCTTATAGATAGAACCCAAAGTAGAAGGAAAATGTAAAAGAAGAATTGGACAAGATGTTGACAGCGGGGATACTTGAACCTGTCGAAGAGTCTGGATGTGTAAGTCCCATGGTAGTTTAGGAGAAGAAGGTGAAAGGGGAAATTAGAATATGTGTGGAATTGAAGAAGTTGAATGATTCATGCCTACATGAATCTTTCCCTACACCATTTACATACGGAGTGTTGGATAATGTATGAGGACAAGAGGCTTACTCTTTTACAGATGGCTACTAAGGGTATAATTAGATCAGAATTGCACCAAAATACATTGAAGGATTGCAACGCAAAAACCACTATGAAGTTCATTTTTGAATATATATTGTCCAGATTTGGATATCCGAAGATCTTGATGAGCGACCAGGGCACACATTTTTTTAATAAGACGATTGAAGCACTAAATGAGGAATCTAAAGTTTACCTTTTGAAAAATCACTCCCTATCATTCTCAGGAAAATGGGATAGTGGAAGCTTTCAATAAGGTTCTGGAGAATGCATTGGCTAAGGTGTGCAATGCAAACGTAGATGATTGGGACCTAAGGATTCCAGTGGTGTTGTGGGCATACAGAACAAACTACGAGAAATTTATTGGGGGGGCACCTTTCAGGTTGGCATATGGAGAAGAAGCACTTATGCCTATGGAATACATTGTTTTGAGTTTGAGAATTGGAGCTATCATAGATATGGTAGACCCTGACATGATGAACGAAAGAATGTTGTAGAGACTAAATTTAGAAGAAGATAGATTCATAGCAGGATTCCATCAGCAGGTGCAGAAAGAAAGGGAGAAAGATTGGCATGATAGGCACATCAAGAAGAAGATATTTCATGAAGGGGATATTGTATTACCATATGACAGTAAATTCGTGAAGTTCCTAGGAAAATTCAAAACACATTGGTTGGGGCCATATATCATCAAAAACATTTTTGATGGTGGTGTTATTCAAATCATGAATTTTAATGGTAAGATGATTTTAGGACGGATGAATGGTAGTAGATTGAAGATATACATGGACGATTATGTCTTAGTACCACTTGAAGTTGAAAGTGGGCACAAGACTATAAACTACTCTGCAAGAAGGGACTTCGCCGAAAGAAGATTACTTGCGATACTCAGGAGTATGATGAAGTCATAAGGAGATGTGATGAAGAAGAGATGACTGCGCCAAAGGGGAAATCTGACGAATTTAGCCAAAAATATGACTGTTGGAAGGAAAAAGGGCACCGTTACAAGGAAATTACCGTTGAGAGGCGTAGGAGAAAAACATTTATGAAGAATAATTGGCTATATCTAGACCATACCTGCATTAAATGAGCCAAATCTAAGCCAATCATGAGCCTTGGAATTCAAAATTATTATAAAAGCCACATCACGTGCCACATTTTACACTTCACTACCTAGAAGACATCCGAAATTGTGCCTAAGTGAAGAAGAGCTATTGCATATCTGAGAGGAGCTGGGAAGAATTGGTTAGGATATTTACAAAGAAAGGGCTAGCTGGTATAATGGAGTCACAAGAAGGAGAGACTGCATGGGAAGATTTACCCATGTCCCCGACGCACTTAAGATCACCAAGAAAGGTGTTTGTACAACCGCAAGCACAACCATAAGCAGATGCACAACCACAATCACAACCGCAAAATATGAGGGAGAAGAGACCAAATGAGGTCTTTGTAGCAGAATTAAGAACATCACCGCGGAAGAAGACGCAAAAGGAAGTGTGAGCAAATAACACAGAGGATAAAGGAAAAACGCCCATGCAGAAAGGAAAGAAACTAATGCAGCATGAGGGTCCTCAGAAGGTCCATGACAATGAGGAAGAAGTTGAGGTTCAGCGGAACAAGACAAAGGATGCAGAGATTCCCTCTATGCTCCTAGTGTACATGCCACCATGAAAGCCGGGTGCAAAGCTGGTTAGGGAGCCAAAAGAAGGGAAATTTGATACCTATACGTCACTACTTCCAGGGGAGTTGCCTTTTGAAGGAGAAGTGTTGGGGAAGATCCTCCAGCTCAAAATAGAAGGCTCAAATTTCAATGAAAGAAGCAAATACCTGTAGTTTGAGCCTAGTAGGTACCTCAAGAAGGTGTACTACCCATAAAATAGAGTTACAATATTGGAACCACAACAATGGGTTGCGAGAGTGCTGAGAGTAGGGCTTTTGAACATGCTGAATGTGCTACACTTTGGTCAAAGCCTGTTCATTACAATATGTGTGCGGAAGCTCCTTGCACTAGTACATGATGAATTTATTTCGCTAGGGATGAGGATCTTCATTTATGGGATTCTCATAAGAAGAATATCAACACTACCATATCAAGGAAAGGACTCCAAAGATGAATTCATGGGTAAAAACAAAGACAAGGAGATGACCAGATGATGAAAGAAAAATTTGGATTAGTGAAGAAATCCAATGGATATGAGATAAACTATATCGAGGATCAAGGTGTGAGCTTCAAATTAGTGGGGAAGATCATAAGGAAGTGCAGGGCCAATGAGGTGCATGCAACAGTAGTGTCATTGGAAGAACTATTCAATGTAGGGGTCTAGTTCAATTGGGCTTCCTATCTATATAGGGAGTTTTTGATGGATTGCAGGGAAGCACAGGAAGAAGGAAAGACCTTCCACTATGCTTAGATGTTAATTCTTATTGCACTTATTTCAAGGAAGGAGCCAGAATATTCTCAATTTCTGAACGTTGAGGTAGATGTGTGTGAAGCGGTGAGGTATGCTTTGCTATGGTTTACAAAGGAGTCGATGCACAGAGCAAAGAACAAGGTCTTCTTTGTAGTCATGGAGATGTATCTTCATATGGTGGTGAATTAGTATCCCAGACTGTCACCAAGCTTGTACAAACAATACTGTCATATTGTGGAGTTAAAGGAAGACTTTCACATGGTTGAAAGCAAGGAAGGACCCAACATAGACATGAATTCCATTTCCATACCTGGTAACAAATGATGATCTCCTTGCGATAGTGCAGGATTTTCTAGAGGAATGGATGACTCCACCTAGTGGAACGGTTGGAGTAGTTGGATCAGAGAAGGTGTTGTACGTGTTTCCCATAGGCAGTCCTTGGCAACAAAAACTATGCCAGGAAATCAACTCAACCAGCCTTTAGGTTCAAGCTGGCCCTTGAACCAGAGGGGGCTCCCTTAGTTATTACGATGATTTTTTAACGTTGTTCACCTGTCACTGAACAACAAAATTTGAAGCACGATGGCCAGATTTATGGTTTTAATCGGTGGTGGTTGGTGATCAATGATAGTCCCTATTCATGATTAAAGGCCTCTCTCACAGGGCCCCTTCTCAAAGTGTCAGCTTCAAAGCTGACAGAATGACTTAGCTTTTCAAGGATTATGAATGAAGAATGTAAGGAGATTCCTAATAATTGAGAAGTCAACTTGACTACTTAACAATTAGGGAAATTTGGATGTGTGTAGAAGATTTCTACATCCCAACAAAATATTTTCAGGAGAAGATAGAAGGAAAAACAATAATCAGTTTAGAGAAGAGATAACTTAGAAAAACAGTCCATTATACTAATTTCTTTAAACGAATTTTAATTTTTAGGGGATTTCAGAGAGATTGAAGCTCAATCCATTCTTACCCAGATCTCCTATAATACTTTGAACATGTGCAGAAAGAGAGTATGAAAATACTAGAAAAATATATTAGAAACACAAATTCTATCATAAACTAGAGCTGGAAGGCTTTCATTAGAAATCCTATAATAGAAGCTATTACAAGGTCAAGAGCCTTGGCATCAAACGCCAACCACTATCACTTCAATTGATGAAATATTTATACAATTTCTTCACAAAATATCTTGATAGAAAATATCAAGAGCTATTACAAATATCTGAAAACTGTATTACAAAAATAGAACACAAATAAAGGCAACTATAACTATTTGAAGAGTTCTAGAAATATTTCTAGTTATTCTAGAGGTAAAGAAGAGCAATTTGAATTTGATTGCAACTCTTATTTGATGAGGTGGCATCCAAGTCACTAACTGTCCATGAGTTTTTTCCTCCCGAAATTCTGAAACATAGGGTCCAATGATCCATTTTTATATCCCAAACCATAATATATGTTAGAATAATGAGAGAGATTTTTGTACATGAGGATGTTAGAAAAAAAAACCTCTTTCGGTTTTTGAAAATTCATTTCCACCTACTCAGAAAACGCATTTGAAAACACCGACTAAAAATAGGAAAATTCGAGGAAAATTTGCCTGCAAAGATTCATTCGAATATCCAAAAATATAATATATGCAAGAAAAATGAGAGAGGTTTTTGTACATGATGATGTTAGAAACAAAAGCCACTGTGAAGTTCATTTTCGAATATATATTGTCCAGATTTGGCTGTCCGAAGATCTTGATGAGCGACTGGGGGACACATTTTTTTAATAAGACGATTAAAGCACTAACTAAGGAATTTAAAGTTTACCTTTAGAAAAATCACTCCCTATAATCCTCAGGCAAATGGGATAGTGGAAGCTTTCAATAAGATTCTGGAGAATGCATTGAATAAGGTGTGCAACGTAAACAGAGATGATTGGGACCTAAGGATTCCAGCGGTGTTGTGGGCATACAGAACAAACTGCGAGAAATTGTCTAGGGGGACACCTTTCAGGTTGGTATATGGAGAAGAAGCACTTATGCCTATGGAATACATTGTGTCGAGTTTGAGAATTGCAACTATCATAGATATGGTAGACCCTGACATGATGAACGAAAGAATGTTGTAGAGACTATCTTTAGAAGAAGATAGATTCATAGTAGGATTCCATCAGCAGGTGCAGAAAGAAAGGGAGAAAGCTTGGCATGATAGGCACATCAAGAAGAAGATATTTCATGAAGGGGATATTGTATTATTATATGATAGTAAATTTGCGAAGTTCTCGGGAAAATTCAAAACACATTCGTTGGGGCCATATATCATCAAAAACATTTTTGATGGTGGTGTTATTCAACTCATGAATTTTAATGGTCAGATGATTCCAGGATGGGTGAATGGTAGTAGACTAAAGATATACATGGACGATTATGTCTTAGTACCACCTGAAGTTGAAAGTGGGCACGAGACTATAAACTACTCTGTAGGAAGGGACTTCACCGAAAGAAGATTACTGTGTGATGCTCAGGAGTATCACGAAGTTTGAAGGAGATGTAATGAAGAAGAGGTGAATGTGCCAAAGGGGAAATCTGACGAAGTTAGCCAGAAATATGATTGTTGGAAGGAAAAAGGGCACCATTAGAAGGAAACTACCATTAAGAGGCGCGGGAGAAAAACATTTATGAAGCACAACTGGCTGTATCTGGCCCATACCTGCATTAAATGAGCCAAATCTAAGCCAATAATGAGCCTTGGAAATAAAAATTATTATAGAAACCGCATCACGTGCCACATTTTACACTTTGCTACCTAGAGAGATCCGAAATTGCGCCTAAGTGAAAAAGAGCTATTGCATGTCTGAGAGGAGCTGGGAAGAATTGGTTAGGATATTTACAAAGAAAGGGCTAGCTGGTATCATGGAGTCACAAGAAGGAGAGACCGCATGGGCAGAGGTACCCATGTCCCTGATGCGCTTAAGATCGCCAAGAAAGGTGTTTGTACAACCGCAAGCACAACCATAAGCAGATGCACAACCATAATCACAACCGCAAAAGATGAGGGAGAAGAGACCAGCTGAGGTCTCTGTAGCAGAATTAAGAACATCACCACGGAAGAAGATGCAAAAGGAAGTGCGAGCAAAGAACATGAAGGATAAAGGAACAAATCCCATGCAGAAAGGAAAGAAACCGATGCAACATGAGGGTCCTCAGAAGGTCCATGACAATGAGGAAGAAGTTGAGATTCAACGGAACAAGAAAAAGGATGTACAGATTCCCTCTATGCTCCCAATGTACATGCCACCATGAAAGCTAGGCGCAAAGCTGGTTAGGGAGCCAAAAGAAGGGAAATTTGATACCTATACGACACTATTTCTAGGGGAGGTGCCTTTTGAAGGAGAATTGTTGGGGAAGATCCCCCAGCTCAAAATGGAAGGATCAAATTTCAATGAAAGAAGCAAACACCTGCAGTTTGAGCCCAGTAGGTACCTGAAGAAAGTCTACTACCCAGAAAACAAAGTTACAAGATTGGAACCACAACAATGGGTTGCGGGAGTGCTGAGAGTAGGAATTTTGAACATGTTGAATGTGCCACACTTTGGTCGAAGCCTGTTGAGTACAATATGTGTGCGGCAACTCCTCACACTGGTACATGATGATTGTATTTGGCTAGGGACGAGGATCTCGATTGATGAGATTCTCATACGAGGAATAACTTCACTACCATATCAAGGAAAGGACCCCAAAGATGAATTCATGGGTAAAAACAAAGACAAGGAGATGACCAGATGATGAAAGAAAAGTTTGGATTAGTGAGGAAATCCAATGGATATGAGATAAACTCTATCGTGGATCAGGGTGTGAGCTTCACCTTAGTGGGGAAGATCATAAGGAAGTACAGGGCCAATGAGGTGCATGCAGCAGTAGTGTCATTGGAAGAACAATGCAATGCAGGGGTCCAGTTCAACTGGGCTGCCTATATATACAGGGAGTTTTTGATGGATTGCAGGGAAGCACAGGAAGAAGGCAAGACCTTCCACTATGCCTGGATGCTAATTCTTATTGCACTTATTGCAAGGAAGGAGCCGGAATATTCTCAATTTCTGACTATTGAGGTAGATGTGTGTGAAGTGGCGAGGTATGCTTCGCTATGGTTTACAAAGGAGCTGATGCGCATAGCAAAGAACAAGATCTTCTTTGTAGTCATGGCAATGGATCTCCATATGGTGGTGAATTAGTATCCCAGACTGTCACCGAGCTTGTACAAACAATACTGTCATATTGTGGAGTTAAAGGAAGACTTTCACATGGCTAAAAGCAAGGAAGAACCCAACATAGACATGACTTCCATTTCCATACATGGTGTTGGGCATGGGATCCCCCGCAGCAGGTTTTGGGGCTCAAACCCCAAGTTTTGGTCAATTATATTGTAAGACTCTATGAATTGCGGGCGCGGAGTGCGAAGTCTAGGATGAGTCATAGGGCTGTCCACCCTAAAATATTGTAATTTAATGTAAAGTTGTGTCAGCCTACGCATGGTCCGTAGACCATGGGATTGTATAAATAGAGCGAGGCTCTAAGTGTAAAGATGGCTAAGTCAATGACAGATGAAATAGCGAAGGCATGGTTAGAGCGTAGAGAGGAATTTGAAGTGTACTATGTCATAGTAGTAGGTAGAGGCTCTGCAGTTGAGTGCGCAGAGGCCTAGTAGAGTCTGCAGCTGAGTGCGCAGACCCCTGCAGCTGAGTGCGCAGGGTGGAGACGGGTCTGTAATTGGGATTGAAAGTTAATAAAGAGAGGTTTATTTTGTGCATGTGTTCTTGAAGCCTTATTTTAATGTTATACATTACTTTTACTCTATTTATTTACTGTGCGCACTTGATGAATACTTGTATGAATTCTTATATGTGAATTTAATCTAAGTAATTAGCTAACAGAGACTAATTAAGGAAGACTTGGGTAAATAACACGGGTCGCGCTGTGGCTAGAACTGCGCGAAGATAGTATCCCACGGCGTGGGGTGCTCGTAGGTGTGCGTAGTGCAGTAAGTGGGAAGGTTGGACAACGTACCAATCACCTCATATTAGACATCCCCACGGTGCAGAAGCCTGGTTCTAGCACCCTCCCATACTACTTCGGGTGAGACCTCAGTCCGCGCTCCGTAGACTATTGCCGAAAGGGCCAATAGTACTGGGATTTTCTCGGCTAAATCACTTTCGAACCTTGGTCAGGCCCCATTAAGCCAACAAATGGTTCTGTTGCGAGGACCGGGATCTGCATAAGGGATGTCCGATGTCGTGCCACTGGAACCAAACAAAGAAGGAAATTGAAGAGTGGTTGGACAAGAAGATTCATGAGTTCGCGACACTGGAAAACAGAACTCCACAAGTATCTGAGGAAAAGTGGTTGGAGCGCTCTGTGTATACAGAAATCCACGAGATTTTCTTTGCATCCTTTCCTTCTGAGCTATATGAATGGATCACAAAGTTAGCCGACAGCCAGGGAAGGTGTAGGCTTGACAAAACCAATAGTGGGGAGTCCGAAATTAGTGCGTAGACTAGAAGGATTAGAAGATAAGATCACACGAGCTGTGGACCATTGGATCGACCGGATAATAGGGGGATTTATCACTGAGTTTGCGGTAGACACGACTATGAGCTATAGCGAGGCAGAATGATGTTTTCTCAAGGGACCACGAGGTAAGTATATTAAATCTTTGAACACCTGGATTAAGATGCTGTTATGTGAAAAGCGGGTTATGTGAATAAATTAATGTTTGGGACAACAGGGAGTGGAAAGATCTATAGAAGCGGAAGTAGTGAAGAATTAGAAAACAATCCCTTAATTTCACCCTCGCGGGAGAGCGAGGACAAGCTCACGAAGGTTTCTCCAAGAAGCGCGGTTAGTTTGATAAGGCCATGGATTCCGCTATTACCACTTCCACCCACACCGCCACCCACTTCACCTCCCTCACCTCCATCTCCACCTACTCCACCTCCACTGCCTCCACAGTATAGTATGGTGAGCATGATCAAATTACTAGTATTCAGAGGGGTAGGGAATGAGGATCCGGACCAATTCTGGTTCGTGGTAAGAGCAGTATGGGAAGCACAAGGTGTCACGGATGACAATATTAAGAAGGCTACATTGGTGAGCACGCTGCAGGATCACGCATTAACATGGTACATCAAGCACTCTAACAACCACCCAAACACAGGGATAGCAGAGATCTAGAACGTGCTGAACAGGGAATTTAGCAGGCCAAAGTCAGAAACACAATCAATCATCGGGTTTAAAGAAATCGTGATGCTCCTGGGCGAGACTCCCTGGGATTTGGATCAACGGTTGAAGAGTACGATCTGCGAAGCCAATATGACATTGACAGATGGACAACATTGCGCATGGTTTGTAGCATCTCTGACACTACACTTGAGGACAGCGCTGTCACAACAGAAACTTTCCACTCAGGCCGAAGCGTTGGAAATGGCGATGAGATTACATGAGACCCCGATACAAGACCCTGGGTTGGGAGTTCAACAAATCCATGTGCAACTACAGAATCTATGTTTGGAAATGCAAAGCTTGAAGCAGGATAGGGCACCGCGGCCAGAGGTGCATGAGGAAGTATGGTGCATAAAATGCAAAGGCCAGGGCAATGACAAGGATCACTGTCCAGTGTTTGTGAACTACTTGATAGGAGGAGGGCCAATGCCATTGAGACCGGAGGCGTAGGCAGGGTCGAGTGCGGCACCCACTTTATGGTGTGTGATTTGTCAGATAGGAGGGAAACACATGATGAAAAATTGTCATTTTCTATAGAAATATACACAGACACCCCAACAATTGTTTTGTAATTTCTGCAGGTCGGTAGGCCACGATGAGCGCACTTGCTGCAGTTACGAGATAATGATGGATCAGAACCCAGCCTATAGGATGTAGACCGAAACATGAGCCCTTGACCCAGATTCGGGGATGGCACATGCTGGATTTCAGGGGCAAGGTCGAGGACGAGGTGGAATGGGACCAAGAATGGGCCAATGAAAGTTAATTTGTTACAATTGCGGAGGACTATGGCACTATGCCTGCGATTGTACCAACCCGACGAGGATATCCTATTTGTATTGTGCTCAGTTTGATCATGAAACAATAGACTGTCCTACGTTGATCACAAAGATGCACGAAAAAGGGGTATTCCAGCCTCCCCTGACTCAGAATATACAAATGATGAGGTCTGAGCCGCGCGAAGAGGACCCAAATGTAAACATGATGCTCAGAAGCGGTACAGCCACAGGAGAAGATATGGGGAAGCAGCCAGAGGAAAGTACATGGGTTCGCAAGGCTCCTGCAAAGGAACCCGAGTTTGACTTAGAACGTGCAAAGGAGACATTCATGGAAGCTAAGAAGAGCTTCGCGGAGGCCTCCACTTCAGGTAGTAAGGATCAACCAGAGCCAGGAATGGATCCTTCAATGCTCACTACCTTTCTGGAGACATGCATGAAACTGCTGCGCGACAACAAGGCGGTTAAAGGACTATAGGAGCTAATCACCAGGTGCGCGAGGTCAGGAGAACCACGTGTAGTCTGGAAATTGGGGAAACGTGCATTGCACACTGGAAGGGAAATGAGGTTGACTGCATAGATTGGTGAGTATGAAATGGATCAGGTAATCCTAGATTTGGGTTTGGACATGAATGTAATACCGAAGCAAATATGGGAACGTATGGGCAGACCCGCATTGTAATAGTCCCCTATTCAACTACAAATGGTGAACCAACAGAATATTTTTCCCATGGGAAGGTTGCAAGGGGTAACAATTGATATCGAAGGCGTGAGCGCACAGGCGGATTTTGAAGTAATAGAGATTGTTGATGACAACAATCCCTATCCCGCACTGTTAGGAATACACTGGGCCACCGATATGAATGAGTCATCAACCTGAAGAAGCACAAAATGATCTTCGAGAAAAAGTCACTACGCGTAATAGTCCCACTAGACCCAGCCGAAGGAGCGTGCTACATTGAACCGGTGCACGACGATGATAGCGACGATGATCTCGAGTGTATTTACAAGATAAATATGCGAGACCAGGATTGGGTGAATCCAACTGCAGATGGGAGGATCTCGTGGGAGTGTGAAATATCCGGCACTTCGGATTCAGACAAGGAAGTAGAGCAATGGTAAAATCGGTTGCACAAAGTGACGACGCTGAATTGCAACATGATGATTAGATCACTGCGTTGCGTGACAACATAGGCAAGAGAGCTACCGACATATGATGGATTGACAGCGGTGGATGAATTCCTGAGCAAATTTGAAAGCGTAGTACCAGCACAACATCGGTTCGATGCGCTGAAGTGGGCACTGAGCGCAACACCCGCCCGATGGTGGGGTACACATGAAGGATCCTTTGAGGACTGGTGCAAATGTAGAAGGATGATGCACCTACAGTTTGGAAACCCCCAGCTTTGAACAAGAGTCAGTTAGCAAGGACGGAGCAACTTGTGTGCCCACCTGTCTCGATGGGTACAGGCATGTGCTGTGCAACCCACACAAGCACACACCAAACTCAGGATCGAAGATTAGAATCAGATGCAACAGTAGGAAAGGAAATGCGCACCACAAATGGTCGACATGGAAGCATTCAATAGGGTATGCGGAGTCCCGAATAGGGTTCACCATGTGAGAAGAACCAATTGGGACCTGCGCGTGCCAGTGATTCGATAGGCCTATAGGGTCATGTGCAAAAACCTGAGCGCGGAGATGATTATGAAGCCGAGGAGTAGAGTCGGGACCAAACTTTTGGAGGAAAGGAATCCTCACACAACAACTCCCACAGTTGGGACAATACGCAAGGACCAAGACGAAGGAATTATGCAGCTACATGAGGGCGAACATATGCAGATTCAAGAAGCCATTCGGCGAGGGAGCCTTAAGCTTCGCAAAATCGAAGAAGATCGGGTACGATTGAGGAAGAAAAGCATGTTAAGGGACGCAGAGATCAAAAAACTGGAAAACGAAATCACGCAAGCATGTCTCGTCAATAAACTAAGAATGGTAGGACAAGATACGAACAACCATACTACTACATTAGAATATTGTCACCGAGCAATTGTGACTCTGCTACCATGGCTACGATCGCACTGTATCTAACAAAGTAACCAGGGGAGCACACTGCATCAGGAAGAACACGCGGCACTGACTGTCGCGAGGATAATTGAGGAATGCCCACGGACTAGGCTGGAAGGTGAATTGAAGCCACGCACAGGTGGTGTGACCACCTGACTATCCATAGGGAGAACAGTCTCAGTGTTCCAAGCAGTTGAAAGAGAGCGCAGGACTATAAGAGATTCTGTGAGGGAGCCTTCTGATAAGGAGGTTGCGCGTAGGATTGACATGTCACAAGGGTCGCGCCCGTGCAGAGGGGGCTACGCTGCCACACGGGTAGGCTGGGAAGTGACCTTTGGTGTCACTATTCATGACAAGATATCCAATTTAAGACAAAGAGGAGCGGGCGAGGGGCAATTAAGATACAAATTAAGAGATAGATTTGGGACGATTTGTTGCCAAGAAGGCATTATTGACTCAGAAGTAGGGGGAACTGTCAAATTCATATTCAAAAGATGCAATAAAACCCCCAGGACTAGCCATGAGACAACACTTGGTTGTTTAAGATTTGAGCAGTTACAGAGCATTGAGCACCGAGAAATCTTACCACCTTTGAGTACATGATAGAACATATCCCTTGCAAACACGATGACTGCTACCAAAACCAGGAGTGTGATTTGCCGAAGATACCACTGGTGAGGCCGCGAAGCCCCATATGGTCCATGAGGGGCCCAAAGATGTGTCGGTTGCGCCAGAAGTTCCAAAATCACCACGGACGCCGCAGCCGAAGAAAGATAAGCAGACTATGGGACCAGTCCGCGTATCCCCAAGAAATCCACGGTTCGGTAAATTGTCAATGGAAGAGAAAGGAAAAGCTGTCATCGTTGAATCAAATGAAGATGAGGAAGACTTATAGGCTCTAATTGATCAAATAGAGGTGCAAGACGATGTGGAGGAGGATGTCCCACCAATGCCTTCCGCAATAAAGCTACCCACGTATGCCCCTCTGTGAAAAGGGAAAGTTAAGGCAGCCAAAGACCTGGAGGCCACGAAGAGTGTGCTCCAGACCCTGCTCCTCCCCAACGACATTACTTTTGAATATCCGCCCCTCAGCTGGGTGCCTACCCTGAAGTTCGAAGATTGGGACCTCGCAAACAGTGAGAAGTTTCCACACCTAATGACGGAAAGCTTGATGAAACAGAAGTTGGAGGGCCAGTGATCACGTTGGAACCGTGAAAATGGCTGCGCGGTGTGGAGAAGGTCGGGTTACTTCATCTACGATGGATACCCCAATTTCACCATGCGCCCATCACCATTTTCGTCATCAGGCAATTGCTGTGCCTGGTGCATGATGGGTATCTATGGCTGGAGGAGCCGATTCCCATCACGATGGAACTTATTCATAGGATTTCTCGGCTTCCCTGTAAGGGAAGGGACCCCGTGGAAATAGCTGGTAAAAGCAGTGATTTGGCTCTCGCAGAAGCCATGAAAACCGAGTACACGTTGGAGAAGAAGAAGCGTGACTATGCAATTGCGAGTATCAAGGACAAAGGCATGCATGTAGCCACCCAGCTCCTGGCCATCAAGTTAATGCAGAAGTTCCGTGCTGATGAAGTACCAGCGCCTGTGGTTGCGCTGGCCGAGCATTGCACGGAGGGGGTCCAGTTCAACTGGGCTGAGTTCCTCTGTGAGGAATTTTTGATAAACTGCAAGGAGGCCCAAGAGCAGGGTAAGACCTTCCACTATGCGTGGTTGCTCTTATCCATTGTGCTGGTAGCAAGTGAACTACCGACAGATAGCCAGTTCTCGCCTCTTGACCAAGACCTTCCTGAGGTCACGAAGTACACTTTACTCTGGGCCATGAAGGACGTAAAGTGGATTCATGCGGTCAAGGTGTTTTGGGTGCTGATGGAGGTGAGCATCTAGATATGAATCAATAGAAGGCCATGATTGTCTCCCACAATGTACGCCACTCTATTGAGCTTTGCAGAGTTTAAAGTGGACATGCAGAACATTCATGTCTGGGCACAGAAGGATCTAGCGAACGAATGGAAAAAGCTTCCATTTATGGCCACGGATGACGCCATCTTCACAGCATTGGAAACATGCCCCTGGAGTGGCGCACCTCGGACTTGGCAGGAATGGAGAACGCTATAGCCCAGCAAAGGAAGAAGGACACCAAGCTGCGCATCGTGCAGTTGGCCGAAAAGAGGCACCAGGAACAAGAAGCAGCCGCATAGCAGAAGATGACCGATGTAGCAGCAGCAGTGCAGATGACAAAAAACACAACAACGCCAATAAAAGAGGTAGAGGGGGGCCAGGAAATGTCCACAAGGTAGGAGGTTGAGGACATCGACCTAGACAGAGAGCATGTGGATCCGGAAACTGCCTTGCAACAATTGAAATGGCTGCGCATCCCTGAGAAACTGGTCCCCAGAAAAAAGACGAAGGCATCTAAGACGTCCATTGAACCAATCACATGTACAGAAGGTGATCTGTTTGACATTGGCAAGATGGTTCGCGATGTCACTAAGGGCATGCTCCATGAAGTGATGATGGAACAGAAAACTATGTTGGGGCGCTACGAACGCAGTTACAAGGACTACAGGTGCAGCCCCCACAAACAGGAACGATGGCCCCATATGTCGCAGCAGGTACATCAGAGACGGAACAGATGCTGCGTGCTCGCGTGACCAACACTTTCGTGTTCCCCGAGGGCATGTTAGCAACAACAAACGAAGTTGACCGAGCTGTGGTGGGCAGGATTAAGGGGTTGAGCATAAACTTGGCTGCCCTTCCGCGAGAAACCCTGTACCAGTTACAGGATGGGGTCATAGCCGAGCTCCATGCCAGAGAAGGCCGTGCACTACAGGTATTGAGCGAACAAAAGATCAATATGGAATAGCTCAGCCAACAATGTGATGAACTCGCTGTGTAGAATCAAGGACTGGGCGGTGGCCGATGCTTATAAAACTGTCCTGGAATTGGATGTACTGGTGGATCTACCAGTAGTAGAGCGAATTCATAGATTGGCCAGTGGATTTCACGAGGCAAAGGACGAAGCAACGAGGATACAACTGGACCTCAACCTTCAAAATTTCGACCTGCGATTAAAGGCGTAGTCATCCACACCCCCAGCAGTTCGGGAACAGCGCGCTGACACTATCCAAAAAGGGCTGGAGGAAATAGGACAAGCAGTACAGACCTGTATGAGTATGTTGGAAGAATCCTTCACAGTCCTCACTTCCTTATAGGAGGACCCCACCATACAATGTAGAAATTCCCACTGTAGATCAACAGATTATGCAATATACTAAAGCAAAATACAAGATCTGCTTCTACAACAAACTTGTGGAAGCTTAATCGATTATGAGCAAGATCAATCAGAACACATATAATAGAGAAGAAGAAATCATACACATGAAACATAGAAGAATACTCTAGGGAAAGCCTCAACTAAAAACCTCGATCTTTGTATTATCATACAAGTGGAAAATAGTCTGGATTACACAAAGCATTAGCTCATAAGCTATCCTGCTCTTAGTACAATCCCTCTGCTGCTCATAGATAGTCAAAGGCTTCTCACAAACCTTCTCCTCTACCCTTCAAGCCTCTTATTTCCTTGCACAATTTCTCCTCGGTCCTCAAGCTGCCACCTGTGTGTAATAATCCCTCACACATTGCTCTAACCTTTGAAATAACTGCACAAACCTGAAGGAGATAATTCGTTCTGCATGGATGAGTTTCCTATATAGGAAAAGTCCTCCAACTGATAGTACACTGTCCCATCCTCTGATCTCAACTGGGTCTCTGATTGAACTGACATGCATGAGTTATTTATGAGAGAATATTCAGTTATCTAAAGTGCAGCAGTTACATGCATGCATGCATTAACTAACTGAACTCACAATTAGTTCAACAAACTATTTGAACTAATCTAACTAGACTTAACTCAGATAACTGAGCTAACTAATTACAACTCAAAGTACAAATTATCCTCATCTCCTTAACTAAGGGATAAATTCTTGAATCAGTGGAGAAACTGTTGCATGTCTTCACATAGACTTCATGTTTGATTTTCTACAACTAATTAACTCATGGTGAATTAATTAATTATTTTACAAACAGCTGCTAAGATCAAATTCAAATTTTACTTCTCAATTTATAGCAATGCTATTTTTAGCACTTCCATTTTTCATTCCTTGTTGCTAAGTCCAACATTGGTACCCAAACTGCTATTTATAGCAATGCTTTTTTTAGCATTTCTTGTTGTTATTTTCAACATACAGAGCCTGGAAACAGAAGCGCGTGAGTTTCAAGTGCAGTATGACAGTGTGCATAGAATGGACGCAAACAATTGTCCTGACTCAACAGCTAGCGAAGCTACAGCAGGGGAAGGCATTGAAGGAACAGGTGGATGCCGCGTCATAGAAAGAGGTAGTACTTAAAGTGTGTGTCCAGCCTTGGATTGATGAGGCCTTCCTCATCACTGCCAATATTGAAGAAAAGCTCGCAAAGATGAAGGTGATGCATGCCGTAAGTCAAGGTTCTGCCCTTGACAGCGAGCATTTGACAGAAACAGTAGAGCAGATCCAGTAGATGGCAGAATAGTGCGTTGCGGACCTTCGCGTAACACAGGCACAGTTGGAGGGGCTCTGTGCCAAGATCATCACACCAACAGAGTGACTCGGGACGAGTCATGATGATTGTGTTGGGGGCCTGTTAGGCATGGGATCCCCTACAGCAGGTTTTGGGGCTCTAAGCCCAAGTTTTGGTCAATTATATTGTAAGACTCCGTGAATTGCGGGCATGGAGCACGAAATCTGGGATGAGTCATAGGGCTGTCCGCCCTAAAATATTGGTATTTAATGTAAAGTTGTGTTGGCCTACCCATGGTTCGTGGGCCATAGGATTGTATAAAGAGAGCGAGGCTCAAAGTGTAAAGAAGGCTAAGTCGATGACAGATGAAATAGCGAAGGCATGGTTATAGCATAGAGAGGAATCTGAAGTGTACTGGGTCATAGTAGTAGGTAGAGGCTCTGCAGCTGAGTGCGCAGAGGCCTAGTAGAGTCCGCAGCTGAGTGCGCGGACCCTTGCAGCTGAGTGCGTAGGGCGGAGATGGGTCTGTACTTAGGATTGAAAGCTAATAAAGAGAGGCTTATTCTGTGCATCTGTTCTTGAAGCCTTATTTTAATGTTATACATTACTTTTACTCTATTTATTTATTGCGCGCACTTGATGAATACTCGTATGAATTCTTATATGTGAATTTAATCTAAGTAATCAGCTAACAGAGACTAATTAAGGAAGACTTGGGTAAATAACACGGGTCGCGCTGCGGCTAGAACTGCGTGAAGACAGTATCACAGGGTACGGGGTGCCCACAGGTGCACGTAGCGCAGTAAGTGCGAAGGTTGGACCACGTACCAATCACCTCATATCAGACATCCCTAGGGTGTGGAAACCTAGTTCTAGCACCCTCCCATACTACTTCGGGTGAGACCTCAGTCCACGCTCCACGGATTGTTACTGAAAGGGCTAGTAGTACCGAGATTTAATTGGCTAAATCACTTCTAAACCTGGGTCAGGTCCCATTAAGCCAACACCTGGGAACAAATGATGATCTCCTCGCGGTAGTGCAGGATTTTCCAGAGGAATGGATGACTCCACCCAGTGGAATAATTGGAGCAGTTGGATTAGAGAAGGTGTTGTACGTGTTTCCCATAGGCAGTCCTTGGCTACAAAAACTACGCCAGGAAATCAACTCAACCAACCTTTAGGTTCAAGCTGGCCCTTGAACAAGAGGGGGCTCCCTCAGTTGTTACAAGGATTTGTTTAACGTTGTTCACCTGTCATTGAACAACAACCTTTGAAGCATGATGGCTAGATTTATGGTTTTAATTGCGGGTAGTTGGTGATCAATGATAATCCCTATTCATGATTAAATGCCTCTCTCACAGGGCCCCTTCTCAAAGTGTCAACTTCCAACATGACATAATGACTTAGATTTTCAAGGATTATGATAGAAGAATGTAAGGAGATTCCTAATAATTGAGCAGTTAGCCTGGCTACTTAACAACTAGGGAAATTTGGATGCGTGTAGAATATTTCTACATCCCAACAAAACATATTCAGGAAAAGATAGAAGGAAAAACAATAATCAATTTAGAGAAGAGATAACTTAGAAAAACAGTCCATTATACTAATTTCTTTAAACGATTATTAATTTTTAGGGGATTTCAGAGAGATTGAAGCTCCATCTATTCTTACCCAGATCTCCTATAATACTTTGAACATGTGCAGAAAGAGAGTATGGAAATACTAGAAAAACATACTAGAAAGACAAATTGTATCATAAACTGGAGCTGGAAGGCTTTCATTAGAAATCCTATAATAGAAGCTATTACAAGGTCAAGAGCCTTGTTATAGACATTTTTGTGCCCTACAACTCCAAGCATGAAATGTCCATAAATCAAGGGCTCCTAAGTCCCTAAAAGTGTTGTTCTAACCCCTAAAGGAACAAGGTCAACAGATTACAACTTCTCCCAGAAGTTCTCCACCAGAAACTGCTCAGAATAGGTCAAAACAGGATCATTTCAGCTGCTCCACTGGCTAGGTGCGTTGCATTGCACCTAAATACACTGTGAGGGTGCGTTGCATTTCAAAAGTCCCTTCTGTGGGGTGCGATGGGCGAGAAATGACAAATGGCAGTGTCATTCCGCGAGGTGGAGAGACAATGGAAGCTTCCAGAATCTTCTCCTGTGACACTTGCCTCACTGAATTCGACCAAGGATGAGTAAGAGGCCTTCAAACTCCAAGTGGAAGCAAGAACTGACAGAGAGAAGACACTAATCAAATCACAAGCTGACTCATCCTCCTTACAGATATCTATATATGGATCCCTCATCCCAGAGATCCAGGGGCTGGAATTTTGCATATTGTAAGGAATTGCTGTTGGTTTCTAGAGACAAACATCAGATTGTTGGGTGATTTATGCTTTGTTTGAGGTGAAGAGGGGCTTCTTTGCTGGGAGGTTGATGCTGGGTCGGAACCACTGGTTGTAACTCCTCCTGGATCTTTTCTTGTTTATCAATAAAAACTATTTGAGTTTTCCTCCATGCTTTTGTATCATTGATGCTTGTTACATTTGTATGGTTAACTTAAATCTGATCCTAAGTTGTTTATGAATATAGATCCATGTCTTTGTATAGTGTTGTTCTTCTGTGATCTTACAGGTACTTTGTGAAGCTGGGCAAGTAAGGGAGCAGGTAGCTGGAGACTATCAAAGAAGAGAGGTATTGGATCAAAGGATTAGCGTAAGACACAGGTTGGTTCTTTCTATTCCTCTCTATCTATAGTTCATAAAGGAAATACAAAAGTAGTTTTTCTCTGTTTGTTTCTAAGGCAGCAGTCACACCTTAGTGGGATAGAGCAGTTCTAAATAGACACTTTTCCCTGTAACAAAATGGCGACTCCGCTGGGGAGCTAATTAGTTTGTTTGTTTATCATTCTTTGTTTGTTTGTTTCATAAACTTATAAGTGGCATTCGAACTGCATTTTCCATAACAAATGCAAAGTAGACAACTGCTGCTTCAATCCATTTACTGGATCTGTTTATGATTTAAACAATTGATTCACAGACTATCTGATTGCCCTTGTGATAGCTCTTAGATCCTCCTTAGATCTACCCCTGATTATTGAATTACTGATTGCTTTTTACTCGGCCAAAAACCAAGGATTGAACTGCAAACTGTGACCTGGAACCCGGACAGAGTCTCGTTTCTGGCCCAGCGCAGTTACTGTTCAGAGATCCTGAATTTCAGCGCACTTCTCGAAGGGGCAACCTGCGCTGCATTTCAGATTCTCTGTGTTACAGGTGCGCTGATCAGACTGGCTCTGTGCAGTTGTGGTTCTTGTGCTTCATTCTTTCCAGTTCTATCCCTGAATTTTGCTGCCTGTGATCAATATATGTCTATTTGAAACCCCTTTTCCTTGCTGTTATTCCGCCTCCTTTATACAAAAGAACTGTAGATGTTTTTGTGTGTTTGTTGAGTCATTTACAGTTCTCCTTAGCAAAAGTAGCGTAATCGTACTGTCGTCCTTTGATTTGAATCTGTTGTAAGTGTCGATTTCAATCGTAAGAAGGAGTTTGATTGCTCTTGATGGTTGATTATCCTGTTACTATTGCTTTTGGTCTGAATTTGTGATTTTCTAGTGTCAAAAACAAGTATCCATTTCAAAATCGTAAGGTGTCGTAATCATCTCTATTTTTGATTTCGAAAAGAAGCTTGTTTATATTTGTCGCTTGAAAAGAAATTCAGATTTGTGCATCAACTTTCTTTTTAGCATCCATATACTAAGAAAGTCGAAAACAAATACATGCATGTGCATTTGCATATGGACAGTCTGTTTGGCTTGATTTAGGAAAGTGCATTTACAATGTGCTCTTTTCTCTTTGTGAAAAGATTCTGTCCTTCTTTTCCCTAGTAGCTAGGATTTTCATTGCATAAAAGAGATAAAAAGTTTGTTTATCATCTTTAGATTGCATTTTAGGAATTACATCTACATCTCGTGGTGAACCCAAAAGGCAAACTTTATAAGCAAGATCAATTTAAAATAAATTCAATGAATCTAACAACGCTTTGGAACTTAACGCACAACATTTAGAGGTCTAGGCTAGAGACATATTCCGACGTCGTAAAGCCTGGTAACTGTTGTTCTCACTGTTGGTTGGGTGATTCCTCCACTTTGAGATGATAAGTGCCAGTACGGACTTGTGCTCCCACGTACCGTCGAGTATATTTTGGGAGACCCCTCTAGGCTTAAATCCTTTATCCATAGGAAGCCGTGTCTGCCGCCCTATCGATCGCAATGCACTGAACACAACATTCGGGAAGATTGACTGCCATACCGTAAAAATTATTCTGCAGTTTTGCGATTGGTTTGGTACTCCCTCTACCTAGACTTCCAGAGCAATCCCTTTCATTCCTTTTCAGACTCCTTAACGGAAAAGGTCCATCTAAGCACTTGTCACTTCAGGCTCATTAAAAATCGAAGGAGACTAGAGTCATCTTTTGTTTTTTCTCGACTCTTAAAAACTGAAAAAACAAGTTGTGTCAAAGCGTCTAAAATTTATTTTAAACGGAATATTCATTACCCCTTTCCTACGTTGATCTTGGGTTGAGAAAATGGAGTCTACCAACCAAGGAATTCCCCTTGGAGGAAATCCTAGTCCCTTCTCCTCTTGGGGAGATGTTGGTGCACCCCATATGGCCACATTGTCGCTTCCAGGACTGACAATTGGTTTGCATGTATGGCTCTTCTCAACCTCTGTCGTTCAGAACACCACTATTCTTGAACAATCGAATCAGCATTTAGACGAGTCCAGAGTTACCCACCAACCTTCTACTTCCTCTAATTCTTCCTCTCTTCCTTCCTCTTCGCTTGATGGGGCTACTAAAGCCAAAAGTCAAGTACCTAAGGAGAAGAAGGAAAAGAAGAAGAAAGAGAAGAAGAAGAAGGAGCCAAAAGTGAATGGGGGCAAACGAGTGTCGTCTAACGAAAATCCACACACTGCACCGACCAGGCCTAAATTGCCATGTGTCATTTGCAAGGGAGACCACTATCACAGAGATTGTCCTTGCATCCCTCGGATCTTAAGGGACTGGTCTCCCCGTTTGCACAACCCGGTGTCGTCAACCTCTGATGATCTTGTTGAAAACACACCGTTAACTAGTGAAAGTGAAGCCCCAGGACAAAAAGGAAAATATAGATTTCCTTGTAAACTGTGCGAAGGCGATCATGCCGTCCACCGTTGTCCCTTATTAGATGAGGCTAAAAGAGTTTTGGACGATCGTCCGGTTTCACTGTCACGACTTCCTCCTGGATATAAAAAACTCTTGCCGAGTCCGTCACCAGTTGAAAATACGGTTGGCCCACTCAGGTGGTGGGTTGAAGCATCTATCATTGAAGATAAACCATCTGAATACATACCAGACGAAAGTCAAAAGGTCGAGGCGGCAGTTGACCCGGTCTTGCCTTCAGGTTTCATCTTTAGATGATACAGTCACTGAAGAGAACAAGGATGACACCGTCCAAATTCTCTTCATAAGCACAGACTCCAATGAACATGGGGTCAATTTACCCGTTCCTTTACCGCAGGAAGGAAGTTCGTCAGAGTCGTACCCGGCCGTGTATTCGGTCCCACCTCCAAGCAACCTAGTTGTCTCCTTCGACTGGAATCAACTAGGCAGACCCCGTTTACCAGCTAGTATACTATTCCGAATTATTGTTCAAATATATAGAATGGTTATGGCTGGTACCATCATAAATGAGGGGGCTTCTGTGAGTATCCTTTCCTCAACTGCTTGGAAAGCGCTTGGTGATGAGGCCCAAATTTGGTAACATTTTGGGCTCATTTGGCCTAACTACCCTTGCTCAACCCTTCATTTTTCATAACTTATGCATCATTTTTTAGTATATTTATGTCATTTGTACGAATGAGGGCAGTCATTATTCCTAGGTGGCTAACACATGTTTATTTCAGGTTTTTTGACATTTAATGGAGCAAAACCACGCAGATGAGGGCTAGGAGATAACCAAGATGGGATTGAGATTTTGTAGGAAGGTTGTCCACAGCATTGAATGGCCTTCCTCGTGATCTTCACCCCCAGCTCCGAGCTCCAACAGCCACCACCACCGAGCTAGAAGGCAGCCAAACGGATTTTGAGGAAGCAACAGATTACTCTTAGTTTGGTCAGCCAAACCCCACTAATTTAGGAGGCCAGCTTGGCCCTCGTAATGTATAAATGATGAGGCTGTAGCCTTCGATGGGGACTTTTGAAACCTTGTTGCATATTCTGAACTACGAGCTGATAGCTCTGTTTTGCTCTTTTGTAAGCCATTTGTGGCATGTTACTTGACTTATGACTATTATCTTTTAATGAAAAGCAGGCAGATTTGAGTTCAGTTTTGAGTTCTTAAAGGAGCCATAGCTCTCGGGGTTGGGCCCAACCTGAGAGCCTAAGGCTTCCTTCCTTTGTATTGTTACCTTTCTTTCAGCATTGCATTCCTTTTCCTTTACACGCATTTGGAAACACAGTTTGTTGAGTTAAATTTCTTGGTGTAGTTAAGTAGGTTAGTTTTATGAACAGAGTTGCTTCAGTAGTTTAGATTAGAGTAAGGAGATTGGAGTTAATCAGAGTTCCAAAAAGGGTTGACTGCACACTCACTTTCACCTCTGTTTAGGGGCTGGAATTGCAGACCGTGCCACCCACAAAAAACACTGTTTTACATGCTCATGAAAGCTTTGATGCAATGCTCTCATTTGTAGAAATGTCCATGCGTTCAGATCTTGTGGAATGATTCTTTGCTTCAATACCATGCATGATTTTCCTTAAAAATCACGTTGTTGTTCTTTGGTTTTATAAAAACAGTTAGAATAGGTTGATGAAATTTCGGTTATGTGCAAGACATGGATGATTTGTTTCATTTACACTGTGAAATACTACTCCCTCACTCCCTTATCCTTCTCAGCTGTGCCTAGGCCATCTATTCATCTCCCAGTTAGACCACTTGCCTCCCAATTCTTCTATTACCCACGTTATTCTACCTTTTCGGCCTTCCATTCCCTCTACCCTCCTCTAGACCAACCAGCTTAGCACACCCCCTCTTACTCTCATCTCTCTATCCATAAGCCATCACAAGCTCCCCTCTTACCTTCCTATCCATCCATACAGCCTCTTCCACTCATCCATCACCCAAAAATCCAATTGCAGAACATCCTGTAGGAATTACTGAACTTCCTGTAGAAATCCTGAACATCCTGTAGAACCCCTGCAGACTTCCTGTAGAAGCTCATAAACGTGGTTGCTCGACATCCAGACTTGGTGAACTTCTCTGAAAGGATGTCAGGGATTCCTTAGACCCTCTCTGAGCCTTCCTGGCCTTTTCCAAGCATTTCCCTCCTTGATCTATCCCTGCACAGTCAAGACCCAGTTAGAAGCACATGCATAATAATTCCAACAACTTGAGCAAAAATACAAAATATGTTCTCTTCAGATGAAAGTAGTCTAGACACATGCATCTAACCTTAATAGAAGTAATGGCATCACTTTCAGTAGTTGCATTCCCACCTTTTACATCAGTAGGACTAGCTGGTAGAATTAGGGTTTGCTAGGGTTTTCATTTCTTGTTGGCCTTCAGTTCCTTCCTACAGTAGGTTAATTTCCTTTGAGATAGCTTTCGTTCATCGGTTAAAAAGCTTCTTCTGAGAACTCATAGAAGTTGGCTTGAGCCCTAGCGGATTTGTGCCAGCTGACCAAGTGACAGCTGCGACAAGAGCTAGTACTTGTGCATACAGCACCGTCGCTTCCAAGTTTGTTACGAACTACCGAGTTGATAAAATTAGAGAAGGAAGCTCCAGGAGTTGTAGCATTATTGCTACAATACTGGAGCCCACCATATTTTTGGCGCCGTTGCCGGGGAAGCGTCAAAGTATTGGTGATTGCCGCTTTTCTTCTATTTTCCACTACAATCTTCTGCTAAGTAGTTTATTTCATTTCCATTATGCAATTTCGTTTATGCAAAAGTAGATTAGCATTTCCCGCTTTCATAGATTAGCATTTCAATTCCGCAATTTCATTTCTGCAAGCGTAGATTAGCATTTCAATTCTGCAAGCGTAGACCAGCATTTCCATTCCTGCAATTTCATTTGAGCAAAGTAGATTAGTTTTTTCCTGCTTTCATTTCAATTCTGCATTTTCATTTCAGCAAGATAGTTAGTTGTAGATCAATCTGTTTCAGTTTTTGCAGGTACCAGAGAAAAAACAAAAGCAATCAAAAGTCTTTCCATTTCATGCCTCGTAGGAATCGAGATAAAACAGGCAAATTCTTACCCAACACCCCCACCACATCACTGAGTCACCCTTCTCTCTTCTTTGGTGACAGTGATCCAGAAGAACCTATAGGTGAACCTCCTAAGATATACGAAGATCCTATAACAGAAGAAGAGTTAGAGACCATTCCATCTGAAGCTATGGCTGACAATAGGGGAGAAGATGAGAGAATAGAAGGTGCCTTCCCCATCCGAGAGACCAATGGAGACATGAAAATGAAGAACATAAGCCCTTCTGCTTTACCTCACTTCCATGGACTGACTACTGAAGATCCTGATACCTTCCTGTTTGAGTTTGCTGTCCTTTGTCGAACCTATGACTATACTGAAGATGAGCAGAAGCTGAAACTCTTCCCCTCAACCCTTAAGGATGCAGCATTACACTGGTTCATGGGCTTACCTGGGAACAGTATCACCACTTGGGCTCAGATGCAGCAAGCTTTCAATACCAAATACCGGGACTACTGTAGGTCCAAGGAAACCAAGGGAGAAATCTTTCGGATGACCATGGGAAATGATGAGTCCTTAGAGGATTACAAGGAAAGGTTCCAACTTACCTATAAACGAGCCAGGTGCACACTTGACCCTGAATCCCTCATGTTGGTTCTGCTCTGAGGAGTCCCTGAAGACCTCTTAGATACCCTTCACATGTTAGCTGGAGGAGATATTTACCAACTACCTTATGAGGACATAAAGACTATGTTTAGAAACCACTCTAGGGCAGCCTGGAAACGAGGTAGAGGAAACCTCCTCTCAGCTGGTATTCCTTTCTCCAAACATGAGTTTGCAAATCAATTAGAGGATCTCAAGAGTGAGGTGAGACAGACCATTGCCATGGACCTTGATACATTCAGGATCCAGCAGAAGAAAGAAGAAGCTGAGAGGGCCTTGGCTATCTTCTGCCCTAGGTGTACAAGGAAACACCCTAAGAACGAATGCCCATTACATTCGGTTGAAGTATGTTTTGTTTGTGAGGAGGACCACCCCACGAACCAATGTCCAACCTTACCTCGGCTTAAAGCCATGTATCAAGGGACAGAAGCCCCCACCGAACCTCTCTATTTCCTCAACCAAAGGAGGCCACAGGGACCTAGACCTTACCAACAGGGGATGCAAGGGGCACCCCAAGCTTATTACAGCCCCAACCAATCTACTCCTATGCCTTCCTGGGGTCCCCCTGCTCATCCTTCCTGGTCTATGCCTCCTCCATGGTCTTACCCACCTCAGTACCATACTCAACCCACTACTCATTCGTATCACTCACATGCCCAGCCACAGCCGCAGTGGAATGCACCTCAATCGGGGTGGAGGCCCCAGTACAACACTCCTCCCGCCATTTTGCCTCCACCATCAGTTCAACCACAACCATTACCTCCTGCTCCTCCAAGGCAACCTCAAATGCCTGCTCAACCGAACCCGAACCCCAACAACGGACAGGCCCAACAGGTATATACTGGGGAAACATCATGCCCTACCTATGCTGTGGAGATCCAGGAGATCAATCTGCGGTCTGGAAAGACTCTTCTGGATCGCCAACCTCCTCCCCCAGAGGACGAGGAAGATAAACAGGAAAGTGAACCAAAGGCTATTCCACCCTTTCCTGAGAGACTAACAGCCACCACACAACCCAACCCAGAGGAGGACGAGCTTCTGGGAGAACTCAAACAGTTGTTTGTGAAAATACCACTTCTCTAAGCCATCAAAGATGTACCAATATACAACAAACTGGTTAAGGAAAAGTGTTTCAGACACCCAGGCAGGCGGAAGAGAGATGCTTCAACCATCAATGTCATAGGACAACTATCTGATCTTATGTTGGGACAAGTCATCTGCCCAAAGTATCTAGATCCTGGGAGTCCTGTAGTAGATGTCCACATCAATGGCACCATCATACCTCACACCTTGATTGATCTGGGGGTTGCCATTAATGTGATGACCAGAGATACCATGCTCAAACTCAACCTTCAGGGTTCCTTGAGGAAGACCTCGACAGTCCTACAACTAGCAGATCGCTCCACCGTGACTCCCGAAGGGATTGTGGAGGATGTCTTGGTCTCTGTTGACTCTTGGGAATACCCTGCAGATTTCTTGGTTCTGCAATGAAAGGCAAAGCTCACTGGATATCCTCTTATTTTAGGAAGGCCTTGGTTAGCCACTGCAGATGCTTACATAAGCTGCCGCGCAGGAAACATGACCATCAAATATGGTCCTATGTCCAAGCAGCTAGTCATATACCCTCATGCCCAACCCTCATTAGAGCATGACTTACCACTTTGGTTGGAGGAAGGAGAAGAGGATGAGGTGTACTCAGCACCTTTGTGCACCCTAGACACCACTAGGGAAGATCCCCCAACCGAGGATGATTTGATTGAGACCTTCATCTAGAATCCACCTCCCAGTGCACTGTCCTTAGAGGAATTGGTGGAGGATGCCCAAGCCAGCACCTTAGTGGACCTTTGTGCGACCAACCCTATCACTCCCAGAGTCAAAAATGTGGAGTTTGGCCCTGAGAGAACGTTAAATATCATCTCCTCCCTATCTCCTTCCCAGGAAAAGGAGTTGTGTAGTCTGTTGGCCAGTCATCAAGATGCTTTTGCTTGGAGCTATAAGGAGATGAAAGGAGTCCATCCTTCGGTTTGTACCCATCACATCTACATCAAAGAGGATTGTAAACTGGTTAAGCAACCCCAGAGGAGAATGAATCCAGCCCTTAAGGACATCGTTAAGGAAGAATTGCAAAAACTGTTGGATGCTGGATTCATTTACCCCATCTCGGATAGCGAATGGGTGTCCCCTCTGGTGTTGGTTCCCAAGAAAAATGGGAAGTGGAGAATCTGTGTGGACTACCAAGAACTGAACAAAGCTACCAAGAAAGACCATTTTCCTCCACCTTTCATAGATCAAGTGTTGGATGGACTGGCAGGAAAGAAGTTTTTCTCTTTCCTAGATGGGTTTAGCGGGTACAACCAAATCCAAATCAGCTCGGAAGACCAAGATAAGACCACCTTCACTTGTCCTTGGGGTACCTTTGCCTACCGAGTTCTTCCCTTTGGACTATGCAATGCTCCTGCTACCTTCCAGAGAGCCGTCTTGAGCATCTTTTCTGAGCTGGTCCATGATGCGGTGGAAATCTATATGGATGACTTCACTCCTTATGGGTCCAACTTCCAGGAAGCATTGTCCAATCTGGGAAAAGTTCTAACCAAATGCATTGAGATGAACCTATCCCTTAGTCCTGAAAAATGTGAATTCTTGATGACTGAAGGGACCGTGCTAGGCCATACCATTTCTTGCCAAGGGTTACAGGTGGATCCTAACAAAATTGCTCTCATCAAGAAGGTTCCACCTCCTCAAAAGGTAAGGGATGTTCGGAGTTTCTTAGGATTAGTAGGGTATTACAGGAGATTCATTAAAGACTTCAGCAAGCTAGCCTCGCCATTGTTTGGCCTCTTGGCAAAAGATGTGGAGTTTAAATGGACTGACGATTGTCAGAGGGCTCTGAATGAATTAAAGGACAAGTTGGTGTCTGCCCCAATCTTGAGAGGTTCAAACTGGGCCCTACCTTTCCACATCCACACTGATGCCTCGAACAAAGCCATAGGGGCAGCCTTAGGACAAGTTGAACAAAAACTTCCATATGCCATTTACTTTGTTAGCAAAAACTTATCCAAAGCAGAACTGAACTACACTGTAACTGAGAAAGAATTCTTGGCCGTGGTCCATGCACTGAACAAGTTCCGACATTATATCACTGGCTATCAAACCTTTGTACATACTGATCATGCTGCAATTAGATATTTAATGAATAAACCAGATGTGAATGCTCATATTATTAGGTGGTTACTTTTGTTGCAGCAGTTTGATTTGACTATCGTTGACAAACCAGGTAAAGAAAATGTTGTTGCTGACTTTTTATCTAGATTGGATTTATCTGCAGATGAGGATGGAACGGTGGATGACTAGATGCCCGATGAACATCTATTTTCTATTCCAGTACTCTCTCCATGGTTTGCTGATATAGCAAACTACCTTGTTTCAGCACAGTTCCCTCCGCACCTATCCTCAAGAGAGAAGAGCAGAATCGTTAGAAAAAGTGCCTCATTCACTTGGATCGGGGGCAACCTGTTCAAGCTTGGCCCTGATCAGATCTTAAGGCGTTGTGTAAGGGAGGAGGAAGTCTTTGATATCCTCCTTACCTGTCATGATGGGCCTTGTGGAGGACACTTTGCAGCAAAGAGGACTGCCTTCAAAATCCTGCAGGCAAGTCACTATTGGCCCACACTTCATCAAGATGTCAGAAGGTATATCAGCCAATGTGACCAATGCCAAAGGATGGGCAAACCGACTCAACGGGATGAGATGCCTCTCCAACCTCAAGTGACTCTTGAGCCATTTGAGAAGTGGGGTATCGATTTTGTGGGTCCAATCAACCCTCCTTCGAGGCAAAGGTCTTACATCATTGTGTGCACAGACTACCTGACAAAGTGGGCAGAAACTAAGGCAATCAAAGCAGCGACAGAAGAAAAGGTGGCTGAGTTCTTAAGAGAAAACATCTTCTACAAATTTGGCTACCCAAGAGAGCTAGTCACCGATCAAGGAAGCCAGTTCACATCCAACTTAATTGAAGACCTACTAGCTCATCACAAAATCAAGCATAGGACTTCCACCCCCTATCATCCTCAGGCAAATGGGCAAGTGGAAGTCACCAATAGAGCATTGGAAGGGATCTTGACTAAGGTGGTGAGCAGCAGTAGGAAAGATTGGGCAGATCGCCTGGTTGAGGCCACATGGGCTTACAACACCACTTGGAAGACCACAACCGGCTTCACACCTTATGAGCTGGTCTATGGGAAGAGAGCTTTGCTGTCAATTGAATTTGAATACAACACTTTGAGGATGGCAGCTCAGCTGGACCTAGATCTCAGCCATGCCCAACAAGAAAGGTTATTACAGCTGAATGGATTGGACGAGCACCGAATGCAGGCCCTTCTTCACTCAGAAGTGGTTCAACTTCAGAGAAAGGTGTGGCATGACCAACACCTCAATGACAAGCAATTTCAGCCAGGAGATTGGGCGCTGTTGTATGATTCCAGGCATAAAGATTTCAAGGGGAAGCTGAGAACCAGATGGCTGGGACCATATGCAGTGGAAAAATGTCATGACAATGGATCTGTTCTTATTCGGACCATTGATGAGGAGGCCATCCCCATGCTTGTCAATGGGCATCGATTGAAAATCTACAGGAAACCTCTCTCAAGACAAGAGTTCATCAAAACTGTGGAGAAATCAGTGCTGGTCATAGAGAAGGGTTCTGCCTCTGTTTTGGGCATACCCTGAAGATCTTAAAAAAAAAAAAAAAAAAAAAAGAGAAAAAAAAAGAAAAAAGAAAAAAGAAAAAGTAAATAATAAATAAAGATCCTTGGGTGAAAACCTCTCTGAGGCTCCCAAGGCAGATGGTAGGGGTGAAAACCTCATTGAGGCGCCCCTGCTGTCTTTCAAAAAAAAAAAAAAAAAAAAAAACAAAAAAAAAAAACAGGGGTAGCAAGTTCACAATGTGGCAATGCATGCAGGTTGCAGGTATTTTATGAAGGAAGAAGAGGTCCCTCAACTCAAAGACAAGGGTCCTTATTATGCTTCCATGTGACCTCACCAGCACCTCCTCCGAAAACACTCATCTTCCCCAAGGTATGGGCACGATTTCATCACAGCTTAGTCTTCTACAGGAAGCTACGGACTTTCTACACGAAGTTCTGTATTTCTACAGGAAACTTCCTGTAGAAGTTTTGGACGGCCCAAAACTAATTGTGTGGGGAGATCTAACGACCAAGGTTCGACATGGAGGCATGCAAGCTACTATTTTCTCCATCACACACTGCTGTCACCTCCTTCTACCACCCCAGTTGACATGCAATGAAAGTACCTGCACAATCAAAACAGATCATTGAGTCATCAAGAGGAAGCGATTCTTAAATGGAAAAAAGATACCGAGATGCCATGTAATACTCATCACAGCTATCCAAGGGCCCTGCGAGCGTGATCGTGATGCCACTGTCTTCACCGTTCAGCATGCACCCGAGGAGGAAAAACTGCTACAGGACATCCTACAGGAATCCCGTAGCAGTTCAGCCAACTAGAGTTTACACCATTAAATCACCTGCAACATGCAATAATAGAGTAGGCACATGCACCACCCGCAGCCAGGTAATAAGCATCGTAACCATCAGCAGCCTGTGAAAAGGAAGGACCTCCGGGCCTGCGCAAATAGCAGCAGCAAGCAAATCTAGTCATCGTCGTCCTGAAGCCTGGAAAATCATGTCGCGGCCGCACAGGTAAGTGCCTCGCCCTTTCTTTCGTCGAATTACATGAATACTACTTTGAAATGTTTGCAAGTATGAAATGAACGGGTTGAGCAGTCGTATGGCCATTCAACTGGCCACGTCGACCAGTCAGATGGTCTAGTCGGATGTGTAGAATGGTGGTCGTGGCAAAAAGAATGGGTAGTGGACATGTGAGAACCGTCCAGTCGGGCAGAAGCGCATTTTAACAAAAATGGCAGCAGCGGATCTGTGGAGAATGATGTAACAGTCAAGGAACTTGCAGTGGAATGAGTAGATGACGTCGTCCAACGGTCCGGCAGGGACAGCTCACCCCCGCGCCACGGATTCCGCCGGATTCAAATCTATCGGCTAGATTGCCACCCCACGCATTTATCATCAGCCATTTCGAAGTCGAGTGAGCATCCGAATTCCTCTAAAGCGCGACACTCCAAGTCTTCGGCCTGTTCGAACGTCTGATAGCAGCACAGAAGGCGTAGAAGAACCCGTGCGCTGCTTCTACAGGAAAGCTCCGCTACAGGAAGCTCACTGCCACGAGGAAAATTGGTCTCTTCACGTCAAAGGTGGCGAATTAAAAAGGTAAGCCTGAACCTGTGCCCCCATGCAATTGGTTTCGAGGGTGGCGGAGTCGACGTTCTACAGTCTGATCATAAAAATTGCAAGTGTTGTCTGCCGTTTGCATGAATTGTCGTCGAAGTGTATGTAAGGTTTCCTACAGGATATGATTTGTAATTAAGCCCTGTTAAGGCTCATCTGGAGATAGTCTTCGTGAATTGTATGCGTGGCAGAGGCGTAATTCTACGCTCTGTCCCAAAAGGCCAATCTTTGAATACGCCTCCGCCACCTCCAGCTAACGTAGCAGTTTTTCATCAGGCCGGGTGGATTCATCAGAAAGGAACCGACCGACTCAAAGAAACTAAGGGAGAACCCTGAGGTGGTGGAGCTGTTCACTCGTGCACAATGGATGTCGTTCTGCGACAAACTTCAAGGATACGATGATGAAGTGGCAGAGGAGTTCTTGCGGGCTCTGAAGCCAAAATCAAAAACATTGGCCACCATCAATTTCAGGGGTTTGAGTCTCAGACTCACCCCACAGTTCATCAGCCGGGTTACTGAGCTCCCAATGGGGGTACCATGGGACAAAGAAGAGAGGAAATTAGGCCAGAAGGCTAAGAAGGAATTCTTTCCACCAGAGGAGCAATTCTTAGAAGATAAGAACGGGGTTCGCAGAACTAGCTTACTGCCACTTTGGAGCGAATTCAGCCTCCAAATTATGAAATACATCACCTGCGAAGGTCGGTTTAGCATTGTGTATGGGTACCATTTTCGGCTACTCATAGAATTAAGGCATCAGATGGACCTACCTGTAGAAAACAAACTAAGTATTCCCTACTTTCTACTGCAGTCTATGACTGAATGTGCCACCAAGTTGAGAGAAGGCACACCAGACCAGGTAGCTCATCACGGGCTCATTAAGCTCCTCGTGGAGGATGCACTCCACACATACAAAGTCCCTCTCTCGTGGGAAGCCTTCTGAAATTTGACTAAGGATGGCGATATAAAAATGTTGACCGAAGAGCTTGGTTCCTCCAGGAGCGAGGAGAAGGAGTCAGTACCTGCAGAGAAGAAAAAAAAAGGCCAGAGACCCACGGCCAAAGCACCGAAGAAAGAGCAAAAGGAGAAACAAGAGAAAAAGGGTGCCAAAGAGAAGGATGACACACCCATGTTGATGGCCAGAGAGAAAATATTACAAAGTAGGGTGGACAAGACTGAGCAGGTCCACGTCAGCAAAGGCACCTCGACAGCAGCCTCGACCAAGTCAAAAAGCAAAACACCCTCAGCAAAGCAAACTAAAGCGGTGCCACCTGTTTCTACAGGAAAACCAAAATCGGCTTCTACAGGAAGACAGAAATCAGCTAAAAAAGGGCCTTCTACAGGAAGCCCTGAGAAAGGAAAACCCAAGGAAAAGAAAGCCGACATTCTTGCAAGGGAGGCAGAAGCCGTGCTGGCCACCCTCAGTACACCTCCTAAGCCAAAGGAAAAGAGAAAGAGGGAGGCCCCTCTATATTTTAAAGCTAGGAGAAGTGTGAGAATAAAAATGGGCAAGCCATAGCCTCCATCCAGCAGCCCAATCACTATAGAGGATGCCCCTACTTCGCCCAGGGAGAGGTCCCCCTCAAAGATATCAGTCACCTATGAGAGGGGGAGCCTGAAAAAAACTACTTGGAAAGAGAGGTTGGACCATTTGGCCTCAAAAGCCCGGCTACAGGATGCTGAGGCTGCTCTACAGGAAACCTTAGCCCGGCTTAAGGAAACAGAGAGGATGGAAGGAGAAGCACCCTCATCACCACCGAGGGAGGACGAAGTAGAGCCACCAATAGAGGAGGAGAGAGAGCATATTCCGGAGCCTAGCCCTCAGCCAAGTCTGAGCTCATATTATAACTTCTTAGAAGCTGGCAAAATTATACCACAGAAATTCACTGTGCCACTGTTCTTTGCATTGGAGGAAGAGAGAGTACGAACCCACACGTGGATGAAAATAGCCAAATCAAAAGGTGTGGCAGACATAGGCCCCTTGGAGGAGCAACTCAAGGTGGCAAGAAAGGAATTAGCTATGGCTAAACACGTGGAAAATTGCTAGCGGGTGTTCCTACAGGAAGAAAACGAAAAACTTAGACTGCAGCTACAGGAGCTGAGGAGAGGAACAGGCACATCCTCAGGGGACATCACAACAGAACATCAAGGAAAAAAGGAACTGCAAGTCGGTCTTGGGGAGCCAACCACGCATCTACAGGAAACAGAACTGCAAGCACAAATTGAGGTGCAAGCTCTCACACAACAGCTACAGCAGAAAGAGGCACAATTGGCCTGCATGGCCAGTTGGGCCATGGATGCTATACAATGCAGACAGCCGGCCAAATCCTATGGCCTGTACCTGAGACACCAATGGCTACAATTTCAAATCAATACCTTGGCGCAAAGGGGTATCTCTTAGCTCCAAGGCCCGCAGCAGTTCACTAAATTATGCAATACCAGTTCATCAGAGGATAAGGCTAAACTATCGGAGTTCTACCTCCATAATTTGGCCCTTCCTAATGCGACTTCATGGGATCCCAACACGGTCTTAGGGGATATGCAGTTAATGGCATTTGCCTCATGGTTGAACCATGAAGACAAAAGAGCAGCAGAAGCCAAAGTGGTCATGAACCGAGAGCTGAATGAGCCATTACTAATTAGAGCAGAACCAGGGGATCCAACTGCATTAATATCAGCACACCAACACTTATCCACCGACCCTCAAGCTTCATTGAAATATATGGATCAGCAGGCCCAGGCCATAGCGCATTTCAAGGATATGGAGAGACTTCTAGGGGACAACTGTGTTCAAACTTGCACCCGCCGATGGAATACATTGGCCCACAGTCTAAAAATCAGAGAATATCATACTCCGACTCGAATGAGGGAAGCTCTAGTACGGGTGCCCCTTTATAAGAAATCCATGCAAAACCTCTAGGCCAGCTGGATTGGCCTCAAGCTAAGCCCACCTCTGCTGTTAGGATTGATGGAAGGCAGCACAGAGAAGGATGAGCATGAACAGTGGGAAGAGGTGGAAAGAAAGGCTGGGTTCCATGTCAGTAAGGAGGACACTACTGCAGAAGCTTGGGATGTGAGGGTGGCAGTAAAGGCAATGAAGGATGAGGAGCTGGATTAGTTGCTCAAGGATGAGCAATCATTTTAGCTGGGGGGTGATGATGAGCCCCAAATTTGGTAACATTTTGGGCTCATTTGACCTAACTACCCTTGCTCAACCCTTCATTTTTCATAACTTATGCATCATTTTTTAGTATATTTATGTCATTTGTACGAATGAGGGCAGTCACTATTCCTAGGTGGCTAACACATGTTTATTTCAGGTTTTTTGACATTTAATGGAGCAAAACCACGCAGATGAGGGCTAGGAGACAGCCAAGATGGGATTGAGATTTTGTAGGAAGGTTGTCCACAGCATTGAATGGCCTTCCTCGTGATCTTCACCCCCAACTCCGAGCTCCAACAGCCACCACCACCGAGCTAGAAGGCAACCAAACGGATTTTGAGGAAGCAGCAGATTACTCTTAGTTTGGTCAGCCAAACCCCACTAATTTAGGAGGCCAGCTTGGCCCTCGTAATGTATAAATGATGAGGCTGTAGCCTTCGATGGGGACTTTTGAAACCTTGTTGCATATTCTGAACTACGAGCTGATAGCTCTGTTTTGCTCTTTTGTAAGCCATTTGTGGCATGTTATTTGACTTATGACTATTATCTTTTAATGAAAAGCAGGCAGATTTGAGTTCAGTTCTGAGTTCTTAAAGGAGCCATAGCTCTCGGGGTTGGGCCCAACCTGAGAGCCTAAGGCTTCCTTCCTTTGTATTGTTACCTTTCTTTCAGCATTACATTCCTTTTCCTTTACATGCATTTGGAAACACAGTTTGCTGAGTTAAATTTCTTGGTGTAGTTAAGTAGGTTAGTTTTATGAACATAGTTGCTTCAGTAGTTTAGATTAGAGTAAGGAGATTGGAGTTAATCAGAGTTCCAAAAAGGGTTGACTGCACACTCACTTTCACCTCTGTTTAGGGGCTGGAATTGCAGACCGTGCCACCCACCAAAAACACTGTTTTACATGCTCATGCAAGCTTTGATGCAATGCTCTCGTTTGTAGCAATGTCCATGCGTTCAGATCTTGTGGAATGATTCTTTGCTTCAATACCATGCATGATTTTCCTTAAAAATCACGTTGCTGTTCTTTGGTTTTATAAAAACAGTTAGAATAGGTTGATGAAATTTTGGTTATGTGCAAGACATGGATGATTTGTTTCATTTACACTGTGCAATACTACTCCCTCACTCCCTTATCCTTCTCAGCCGTGCCTAGGCCATCTATTCATCTCCCAGTTAGACCACTTGCCTCCCAATTCTTCTATTACCCACGTTATTCTACCTTTTCGGCCTTCCATTCCCTCTACCCTCCTCTAGACCAACTAGCTTAGCACACCCCCTCTTCATCTCATCTCTCTGTCCATAAGCCATCACAAGCTCCCCTCTTACCTTCCTATCCATCCATACAGCCTCTTCCACTCATCCATCACCCAAAAATCCGATTGCAGAACATCCTGTAGGAATTACTGAACTTCCTGTAGAAATCCTGAACATCCTGTAGAACCCCTGCAGACTTCCTATAGAAGCTCATAAACACGCTTGCTCGGCATCCAGACTTGGTGAACTTCTCTGAAAGGATGTCAGGGATTCCTTAGACCCTCTCTGAGCCTTCCTGACCTTTTCCAAGCATTTCCCTCCTTGATCTATCCCTGCACAGTCAAGACCCAGTTAGAAGCACATGCATAATAATTCCAACAACTTGAGCAAAAATACAAAAATATGTTCTCTTCAGATGAAAGTAGTCTAGACACATGCATCTCACCTTAATAGAAGTAATGGCATTACTTTCAGTAGTTGCATTCCCACCTTTTGCATCAGTAGGACTAGCTGGTAGAATTAGGGTTTGCTAGGGTTTTCATTTCTTGTTGGCTTTCAGTTCCTTCCTACAGTAAGTTAATTTCCTTTGAGATAGCTTTCGTTCATCGGTTAAAAAGCTTCTTCTGAGAACTCATAGAAGTTGGCTTGAGCCCTAGCGGACTTGTGCCAGCTGACCAAGTGACAGCTGCGACAAGAGCTAGTACTTGTGCATACAGCACCGTCGCTTCCAAGTTTGTTACGAACTACCGAGTTGATAAAATTAGAGAAGGAAGCTCCAGGAGTTGTAGCATTATTGCTAAAATACTGGAGCCCACCACTTGGTTCGCCATCGCTTTTGCCTCATATGAGAAATCTGACAGGCTTTGATAAAGGAACCAGTCGACGGTTAGGGATCCTTCCCAATGTGCCCATAACATTGAGAGGGAAAACCGTTCACATGAACGTGATGGTAGTTCAAGGACCCCTGGATTACAACCTACTCCTTGGACGAGACTATATTTATTGCATGGGAGCAATTGTCTCCTCACTCTTTAGAGTAATGTGTTTTCCGCACGAAGGAAGAGTGGTCAAGCTCGTAGACCAGCTTTCATTTCCTGGATCACGCATAGCAAATAGTCATATACCATCCCTGAATGGTCTTTTCATGCAAGAAATGTCTCAATCTCCAGTCCGTCCACCCGATGAGTGCGAGTGATTCGGGGGGACATGACTGAAACCCAGGGGGCATGCATCCTGGTCTGCTTCGGCAGGAAAACTTCGGGTATAAGGTAGGTTTCCACGAGAGAATATGACCTCCGTACTCCCGTCCGTGATTGGAAGGGGGAGTTGGACTGGAACAAGATCCTCTTGTCAAAGTTATGTTAGGGACGGTCACGCCATACCATCCGCTCACGCCATACCATCCGCTCACCTTTGTTTATTTCGGTAGACATCGCCGAAGAAGTGTTTTGTTTGCGCTGTGAATAGAACAATCTTTGGGTAACCTGTAAGAGGTAGGCCTCTCTCGGTAAAACAAATGTTTTAACGGACTGAAGAAGGGGTAACCTTGAAACTCTGTTTTATACCTGGGGGCATGAAAACCTTTTGGAGTGCAAGCGAAGAGCGACTATTTATTTTTTAAATTTATAGGACCTCTAACCCTTTAAACTCGTAGGATTGGTCGTCTCCTAACTTGCATAAAGAAAGGATGTGGGGCAAAACTCTAAAAGTTGCCGTTTTTATATGAGACATTCTTATCATACGACTGGATTAACCGAGCAGTTTTAGCACATAGTTCAAGCTCGTTAAAAAATAAACATAGGACATGAGCAAATGTTTCCACCCGCATTTAAGCTCATTAAAAAATGAACTATTCCCTGGTAAATAACCATCGTGAATGTAGTGCTTCAGCCATTAAAGCCTTGGTCGTGTTTGCACCGTCACCTCCACTTTTTCATTGGCCGATCATTCACCTCCATTTGATTGTTTACCCATTTTGAGGAACATCTGCGAAGAGTGATTTCACTAGCCATCCTTGTGACACTGCCATGATTGGAAAATTCCAAACCTTGCCTGGAATCAGCTGCTACTCGTTTTGTCACTCGTTCCTTAAAAGACGAGTCTCCTTTAAGCTCTTTTCAACTGACTCGTAAAATATGAAAAGATTGCCGAGTCCTTGGCCTTTCCAGCTCGTTAAAGGGACAGGAAGTGCTATCCCTCCTCTATATTTTAATCTTTTTGGACCTGAGGGATTATTACACAAAAAGATTGAGCGCTTGTTTTATTCGGCTCGTTAAAAGTATCGAAAATTCATCCCTTCTGTATTGTTTTATACTTTTTTAGACTTAAGGAATTAGATGACGAAAAAGGAATTTTGGAGTTTCCTTTACGTTCCTTTTCAGACTCTCTAAAATTGAAAAGGGCCGAGTTATCTTTGTCGTTAAACTCGTTAAAAAGATTAATAGCGACAAACTTATCTATAGGCGAGAACGAGTTTCACTATCGCTAGGCTCGTTAAAACATAGCGATGGGTTTGCCCGAAGGGCAAATTATAGAACAAGCATATGTTATCCTCCTCAAGCTTGACAAAAATAAAGAGGTACTAGTCAGCAATGACTGGGGAAAATTGGGAAGAAAACTCAAAGAAACTTTATTGGTAGCAAGTCGCTCTTGAACATGACACTTCCACTCCATTAACCGAGTCGGGTTGGGTTGTTTCATTCACCGGTCACATCGCCATGGTCACGCCATACCATCCACATTTGGGGTTAATGCTACCAATCCATCACATCAGTGTCGCCGATATGTTCAAGAGAAGTCATCCAGAGAAGTCACCTGTGTCTCACCCACTACCATACATTATACTCCATTCTTTCATGACCGCCACCCTGAACCTTATATCACCAGATCGTTTTCACCTCCATTAAAATCATTTGCTCTGTTCCGTGTCATTGATGTGGGATTCATTAAGGCCCTCCTGTGATGGATCGCTTCTTGTCGACATCAGCTCATTATCCAAGAAGTTGATCTAGGAACACCCCATTCAGTACTTTGAAGCTTGCATGCCTCAATGGCAAGTTTCTCACTTCCGGCGACAGGTTTACATCAATGGCCTTCGACTCAAAGATTTTGCGTGGTGTTCGACGCCAAGTCCTTTATTCACACCACGTGAATTGTACTGCAGTACCTTGAGGGTCATTATCATTATCGGTGATTCCTCTCGCGCTTGTTAACAGTTTACATCATTGACTGGTAATCAAGCGATGTCTTTCCATGTTCGACTTCAGAACATTTCTCACATGGATCGACTTGTACTTCGAGTGAAGATCGGACGAGATTGAAGACCCCGGATCTAGTTTCATCCATCCGGGCTGCAATATATATTCAGGGAAATAAAGACATTAAATGTACATCATTGCTGCACAGATAATCATCCACTCAAAAGGATGATGGCTCTACCAGAATCATCAGTCTACACTCAGACGATTGTCTGTCCTATGTACATGAAAATGAATTTATAAAGCTGAGCATGGGAATGCCTGCCTCAGCTAGATCATGAAAATAGTATGAAGATAATGTATTGTATTGTATCTTATTACAGGTCTCCTCCCAGCATTGAAAGAACTTCGGATCCTCATAATAAAGCATTTCACCCGACACCAAAAGGTTAACGGCCTCATACTTTAGGGGGCAACTGTTATAGACATTTTTGTGCCCTACAACTCCAAGCATGAAATGTCCATAAACCAAGGGCTCCTAAGTCCCTAAAAGTGTTGTTATAACCCCTAAAGGAACAAGGTCAACAAATTACAGCTTCTCCCAGAAGTTCTCCATTCCGCGAGGTGGAGAGACAATGGAAGCTTCCAGAATCTTCTCCTGTGACACTTGCCTCACTGAATTCGACCAAGGATGAGTAAGAGGCCTTCAGTCTCCAAGTGGAAGCAAGAACTGACAGAGAGAAGACACTAATCAAATCACAAGCTGACTCATCCTCCTTACAGATATCTATATATGGATCCCTCATCCCAGAGATCCAGAGGCTGGAATTTTGCATATTGTAAGGAATTGCTGTTGGTTTTTTGAGACAAACATCAGATTGTTGGGTGATCTATGCTTTGTTTGAGGTGAAGAGGGGCTTCTTTGCTGGGAGGTTGATGCTGGGTCAGGAACCACTGGTTGTAACTCCTCCTGGATCTTTTCTTGTTTATCAATAAAAGCTATTTGAGTTTTCCTCCATGCTTTTGTATCATTGATGCTTGTTACATTTGTATGGTTAACTTAAATCTGATCCTAAGTTGTTTATGAATATAGATCCATGTCTTTGTATAGTGTTCTTCTTCTGTGATCTTACAGGTACTTTGTGAAGCTGGGCAAGTAAGGGAGCAGGTAGCTGGAGACTATCAAAGAAGAGAGGGATTGGATCAAAGGATTAGCGCAAGACACAGGTTGGTTCTTTCTATTCCTCTCTATCTATAGTTCATAAAGGAAATACAAAAGTAGTTTTTCTCTGTTTGTTTCTAAGGCAGCTGTCACACCTTAGTGGGATAGAGCAGTTCTAAATAGACACTTTTCCCTGTAACAAGCCTTGGCATCAAAATCCAACTACTATCACTTCAATTGATGAAATATTTATACAATTTCTTCACAAAATATCTTGATAGAAAATATCAAGAGCTACAAATATCTGAAAACTGCATTACAAAAATAGAACACAAATGAAGGCAACTATAACTATTTGAAGAGTTCTAGAACTATTTCTAGTTATTCTGGTGGTAAAGAAGAGCAATTCGAATTTGATTGCAACTCTTATTCGATGAGGTGGCATCCAAGTCACTAACTGTCCATGAGTTGTTTCCTCTCGAAATTCTGCAACATAAGGTCCAATGATCCATTTTTATATCCCAAACCATAATATATGTTAGAACAAAGAGGGTTTTTTGTACATGAGAATGTTAGAAAAAAAAAACCTCTTTCAGTTTTTGAAAATTCATTTCCACTTGCTCAGAAAACGAATTTGAAAACACTGACTAAAAACAGGAAAATTTGAGAAAAAGTTGCCTGCAAAGATTCATCTGAATATCCAAAAATATAATAGATTCTAGAAAAATGAGAGAGGTTTTTGTAAATGATGATGTTAGAAACAAAAACAACTATGAAGTTCATTTTCGAATATATATTGTCCATATTTGGCTGTCTGAAGATCTTGATGAGCGACCAGGGGACACATTTTTTTAATAAGACGATTGAAGCACTAACTGAGGAATTTGAAGTTTACCTTTAGAAAAATCACTCCCTATCATCCTCAGGAAAATGGGATAGTGGAAGCTTTCAATAAGATTTTGGAGAATGCATTGACTAAGGTGTGCAACATAAACATAGATGATTGGGACCTGAGGATTCCAACGGTGTTGTTGGCATAAAGAACAAACTACGAGAAATTGACTAGGGGAACACCTTTCAGGTTGGTATATGGAGAAGAAGCACTTATGCCTATGGAATACATTGTGTCGAGTTTGATAATTGCAGCTATCATAGATATGGTAGACCCCGACATGATGAATGAAAGAATGTCGTAGAGACTAACTTTAGAAGAGGATAGATTCATAACAGGATTCCATCAGGAGGTGCAAAAAGAAAGGGAGCAAGCTTTGCATGATAGGCACATCAAGAAGAAGATATTTCGTGAAGGGGATATTGTATTATTATATGACAATAAATTCACAAAGTTCCCAAGAAAATTCAAAACACATTGGTTGGGGCCATATATCATCAAAAACATTTCTGATGGTGGTGTTATTCAACTCGCGAATTTTAATGGTCAGATGATTCTAGGACAAGTGGATGGTAGTAGACTGAAGATATACATGGACAATTATGTCTTAGTACCACCTGAAGTTGAAAGTGGGAACGAGACTATAAACTACTCTGCAGGAAGGGACTTCGCCGAAGGAAGATTACTGTGTGATACTCAGGAGTATGACGAAGTTTGAAGGAGATGCGACGAAGAAGAGGTGACTGCGCCAAAGGGGAAATCTGACGAAGTTAGCCAGAAATATGACTATTGGAAGGAAAAAGGGCACCGTTACAAGGAATTCACCATTGAGAGGTGCGCGAGAAAAACATTTATGAATCACAACTGGCTGTATCTAGCCCATACCTGCATTAAATGAGCCAAATCTAAGCCAATCATGAGCCTTGGAATTAAAAATTATTATAAAAACTGCATCCCATGCCACATTTTACACTTCGCTATCTAGAAGAGATCTAAAATTGTGGCTAAGTGAAGAAGAGCTATTGCATATTTGAGAGGAGCTAGGAATAATTGGTCAGGATATTTACAAAGAAAGGGCTAGCTAGTATCATGGAGTCACAAGAAGGAGAGACTGCATGGGCAGATGTACCCATGTCCCTGACATGCTTAAGATCGCCAAGAAAGGTGTTTGTATAATCGCAAGCACAACCATAAGCAGATGCACAACCACAATCACAGCTGCAAAAGATGAGGGATAAGAGACTAGCTAAGGTCTCTGTAGCAAAATTAAGAACATCACCACGGAAGAAGATGCAAAAGGAAGTGCGAGCAAAGAACACAGAGGATAAAGGCAAAAAGCCCATGCAGAAAGGATAGAAACCGATGCAGCATGAGTGTCCTCAGAAGGTCCATGACAATGAGGAAGAAGTTGAGGTTCAACGGAACAAGACAAAGGATGTGGATATTCCCTCTGTGCTAAAGCTGGGCACAAAACTGGTTAGGGAGCCAAAAGAAGGGAAATTTGATGCCTATACACCACTATTTCTAGGGGAGGTGCCTTTTGAAGGAGAAGTGTTGGGGAAGATCCCCCAGCTCAAAATGGAAGGCTCAAATTTCAATGAAAGAAGAAAATACCTGTAGTTTGAGCCTAGTAGGTACCTGAAGAAAGCCTACTAACTAGAAAACAGAGTTACAAGATTGGAACCACAACAATGGGTTGCGAGAGTGTTGAGAGTAGGGCTTTTGAACATGCTAAATGTGCAACACTTTGGTCGAAGCCTGTTCAGTACAATATGTGTGTGATAGCTCCTCCCACTGCTACATGATGATTGTATTTGGCTAGGGATGAGGATCTCGATTGATGATATTCTCATAATAAGAATAACAATGCTACCATATCAATGAAAGGACCCCAAAGATGAATTCATGGGTTAAAACAAAGACAAGGATATGACCAGATGATGAAAGAGAAGTTTGGATTAGTGAAGAAATCCAATGGATATGAGATAAACTCTATCGAGGATCAGGGTGTGAGCTTCACCTTAGTGGGGAAGATCATAAGGAAGTGCATGGCCAATGAGGTGCATGCAGCGGTAGTGTCATTGGAATAACAATACAATGCAGGTGTCCAGTTCAACTGGGTTGCCTATCTATACAGGGAGTTTTTGATGAACTGTAGGGAAGCACAGGAAGAAAGCAAGACCTTCCACTATGCCTAGATGCTAATTCTTATTGCACTTATTGCAAGGAAGGAGCCAGAATATTCTCAATTCCTGTCTGTTGAGGTAGAGGTGTGCGAAGTGGCGAGGTATGCTTCACTATGGTTTACAAAGGAGTTGATGCGTGTAGCAAAGAACAAGGTCTTCTTTGTAGTCATGGCAATGGATCTCCATATGGTGGTGAATTAGTATCCTAGACTGTCATCGAGCTTGTATAAACAATACTGTCATATTGTGGAGTTAAAGGAAGACTTTCACATGGTGGAAAGCAAGGAAGGACCCAACATAGACATGACTTCCATTTCCATACCTGGTAAAAAATGATGATCTCCTCACGGTAGTGCAGGATTTTCCAAAGGAATGGACGACTCCACCGAGTGGAACGGTTGGAGTGGTTGGATCAGAGAAGGTTTTGTACGTGTTTCCCATAGGTAGTCCTTGGGTACAAAAACTACGCCAAGAAATCAAGTCAACCAACCTTGAGGTTGAAGCTGGCCCTTGAACTAGAGGGGGCTCCCTCAGTTGTTACAAGGATTTGTTTAACGTTGTTCACCTGTCACTGAACAACAACCTTTGAAGCACGATGGCCAGATTTATGGTTTTAATTGGGGGTGGTTGGCGATCAATGACAATCCCTATTCATGATTAAAGGCCTCTCTCATAGGGTCCCTTCTCAAAGTGTCAGCTTCCAACCTGACAGAATGACTTAGATTTTCAAGGATTATGATAGAAGAATGTAAGGAGATTCCTAATAATTGAGCAATCAGCCTGACTACTTAACAACTAGGGAAATTTGGATGCGTGTAGAAGATTTCTACAGCCCAACAAAACATATTCAGGAGAAGATAGAAGGAAAAACAATAATCAGTTTAGAGAAGAGATAACTTAGAAAATAGTCCATTATACTAATTTCTTTAAACGATTAATATTTTTTAGGGGATTTCAGAGAGATTGAAGCTCAATCTATTCTTACCCAGATCTCCTATAATACTTTGAACATGTGGAGAAAGAGAGTATGAAAATACTAGAAAAACATACTAGAAAGACAAATTCTATCATAAACCGGAGCTGGAAAGCTTTCATTAGAAATCCTATAATAGAAGCTATTACAAGGTCAAGAGCCTTCGCATCAAAAGCCAACCACTATCACTTCAATTAATGAAGTATTTATACAATTTCTTCACAAAATATCTTGATAGAAAATATGAAGAGCTATTACAAATATCTGAAAACTATATTACAAAAATAGAACACAAATAAAGGCAACTATAACTATTTGAAGAGTTCTAGAACTATTTCTAGTTATTCTGGTGGTAAATTCGAGCAATTTGAATTTGATTGCAACTCTTATTTGATGAGGTAGCATCCAAGTCACTAACTGTCCATGACTTTTTTCATCCAGAAATTCTGAAACATAAGGTCCAATGATCCATTTTTATACCCCAAACCATAATATATGTTAGAACAGTGAGAGATTTTTTTGTACATGAGGATGTTAGGAAAAAAGACCTCTTTCACTTTTTGAAAATTCATTTCCACCTGCTCAGAAAACGCATTTGAAAACACTGACTAAAAACATGAAAATTAGAGAAAAAATTGCCTGCAAAGGTTCATCCGAATATCCAAATATATAATAGATGCTAGAAAAATGAGAGAGGTTTTTGTACATGATGATGTTAGAAACAAAAACCACTGTGAAGTTAATTTTCGAATAAATATTGTCCAGATTTGGCTGTGAAAAGATCTTGATGAGCGACCAGGGGACACATTTTTTTAATAAGACGATTGAAGCACTAACTGAGGAATTTAAAGTTTACCTTTAGAAAAATCACACCCTGTCATCCTCAGGAAAATGGGATAGTGGAAGCTTTCAATAACACTATGGAGAATGCATTGACTAAGGTGTGCAACATCAACAAAGATGATTGGGACCTGAGGATTCTCGCGGTGTTGTGGGCATACATAAAAAACTGTGAGAAATTGACTGGGGGGACACCTTTCAGGTTGGTATATGGAGAAGAAGCACTTATGCCTATGGAATACATTGTGCCGAGTTTGAGAATTGTAGCTATCATAGATATGGTAGACCTTGACATGATGAATGAAAGAATGTCGTAGAGAATAACTTTAGAAGAATATAGATTCATAGCAGGATTCCATCAGGAGGTGTAGAAAGAAAGGGAGCAAGCTTGGCATGATAGGAACATCAAGAAGAAGATATTTCGTGAAGGGGATATTGTATTATTATATGATAGTAAATTCGCAAAGTTGCCAGGAAAATTCAAAACACATTTTTTGGGGCCATATATCATCAAAAACATTTCTGATGGCGGTGTTATTCAAGTCACGAATTTTAATGGTTAGATGATTCTAAGACGGGTGAATGGTAGTAGACTGAAGATATACATGGAAGATTATGTCTTAGTACCACTTGAAGTTGAAAGTGGGCATGGGACTATGAACTACTCTGCAGGAAGGGACTTTGCTAAAAGAAGATTACTGTGCGATACTTAAGAGTATGATGAAGTCCGAAGGAGATGCGACGAAGAAGAGGTGACTATGACAAAGGGGAAATCTGATGAAGTTAGCCAGAAATATGACTATTGGAAGGAAAAAGGGTACCGTTAAAAGGAAATTACCATTGAGAGGCGTGGGAGAAAAACATTTATGAAGCACAACTAGCTGTATCTAGCCCATACCTACATTAAATGAGCCAAATCTAAGCCAATCATGAGCCTTGGAATTCAAAATTATTATAAAAACCACATCCTGTGCCACATTTTACACTTCGCTACCTAGAAGAGATCCGAAATTTCACCTAAGTGAAGAAGAGCTATTGCATATCTAAGAGGAGTTGGGAAGAATTGGTTAGGATATTTACAAAGAAAGGGCTAGCTAGTATCATGGAGTCAAAAGAAGGAGAGACCGCATGGGCAGATGTACCCATGTCCCTGACGCGCTTAAGATTGATAAGGAAG